>JAVCKV010123456.1:0-19415 GCA_032274145.1 Herpochondria borealis | reverse complement strand
GTATTAAAATACCCTGCACGCCTTGATTTTATTGACTTTTAAAGCAAATTTATTGCCCAAAAAGTAGACTAGTTCGCAGATAAGTATAAAATGGTGGGTTATATTAATTTCAATTAAAACAAAGACTAAGCACTAAAAGCTAATTCAGTTGCTTAACTGGAAGCGATAAACGGAAACCAGCTAGCGCCTCTCCAGTTATGAAATCATTATTTAATTCCTCTTTGACGTTTTTGTTTTTGCTTTTGCTGTTTTCGCTATCTCCAGCCAATGCCTGCTTAAACCGATTACAAAATGCCTGCTTAAACCGATTACAAATAGCAGCAGGAACCGGAAAATTTTCTAGCGGCGGTAGCACCATTAATTTTAATCCTTTTAAAAGTGCCCATAATATTACACAAGGCTGCCGAAATTCTGACAGCAGAAGTTGGCTTTGCCGTGAGGGTTGATTAATGAAAAATAGCTTCCTGACAAATCAGCTGGCAACGCAACATGTAACGCAGCACGTAAAGCAACTAGCCAAGCCCTTTACTGATTTTTATAAAACTAAAAAGTTAAACCTTTTAGTTTCGCTTTGCTTAAGTGTTTACTTTAGTTTTTGTTTAAGCCATTCAGTTTTTGCATTTCCACCAGGTACTGCAGTTGATTCAATGGCAACGGTCAACTTTACCATCAATGGCAGCGACCTAGTGCTTGAGTCATCGCCAACGGGCAACACAATCACGGGAATTGGCAATGGTTCGCAAACGCGAATGGCAGTTGACCGCGCGCTCACTTTTACTATTGTTTCCAACGATACCGCTGGCAGCGTAAATAGCGCTAATGCTATTTCAGTACTTGCCGGGCAAGATAATATTGTTGCCAGTTTTACGTTAACCAACACCGGTAATGCCACACAAGATTTTATTCTTAGTGCAGTGAACAGCGACGTTGCCGGAGAAACAAACATAGATATTCCAAGTTCAGGAATCGATGTGTTTGTTGAAGACGGAACCACAGCGGCATATCAAAACTTACAAGACACACAACAATTTATTAATGACCTAGCGCCTGAAGCAAGCCAAACTATTTATGTGTTAAACGATATTCCTGCTTCAGCAACTGTTTCAGAGTTTATTACTATCACTTTAGTTGCTCAGGTAGCAGAGATTACTTACTCAGACGACACTAACAATGTCAGTACAGTTATTTTAGCCGACGAAAGTAATCGCTTAAGCAATGAAGGTGTATTTGAAACCATTACAATAACTGGCGGTGATATTCCTGCACCTTCTACGACACTAGACACACCTTGTAATGCTGCCAACGACGATTCTGCACCCTGTGATTTTCAAACCATTTTTGCAGAACCCGCTGCGGCAAGCGTAGAAGATATTAATTCAAGTGGCGTAAAAGGCACCAGCGATGTGAGCTTTAATGGGCAAGTGTCTGACTCAGTCGGCTTAGTACTTATTCAATCGCCAATACTGGTTAGCAAATCGCAAACTGTACTTGCTGCCGAAGGTGCACAAAGTGGCGGCACTATTCGTTACAACTTACAAATTAATATTTTATGCACAACCTCACCTATTACGGATGTGATTATCACAGACAGCATTCCTGCTCTCACTGAATTTGTTAGCGGATCTATTTTATTTAACGGTAGTGCCCCAGCTAACACAAATATTTTAACCGTCGGCGGTATTGCTTTCGATGCACCTAACAATCGTATTGTTGCCAACCTAGGTACGCAAGCTGCACAAGCAAGCTGTAGTTCTAGTAGCGACATAGTACTTACACATAACCTAAGCTTTGATGTGCTCATTGATTAAGGCTTTTTATTTTTTAAACAACTGATTCAATAACTTATTTTTAATACAGAGGGAAATACCATGAAAAATATCAAACTCACTATAAAGCTAACTCAGGCATTAATGATTTCATGCTTACTTATTGGCACAGCTGTTTTTGCAGAAAATCAGCAAGGCAAAATCGAAGTGAAAAGTGAAGCCTTTAAACTGGTTGAAAGCGTAGATGAAAAAGGTAAGAAAACTGTCAAACGTATTAAAGCAGAAGATGCCAGTATTATTCCTAAAGATACTATTTTATATATCACTACCGTAACAAACATTAGTGACACATCAGCAGAAAATATTGTTGTGAAAAATCCAATTTCTGATGAGCTAATTTATGTTGATGGATCAGCAGAAGGTAAAGCAACTGAAATAACTTATTCAGTAAACAAAGGTGCAAGTTTTCACGAGCCAGAAAATATTGTTATCAAAAATAAAAATGGCAAAACAAGTGTTGCACAAGCAAAAGACTACAACGCTATTCAGTGGGTTTATCTGCCAAAGTTAAAAGCAGGTCAAAAAACCACCATGAGCTTTAAAGCTATTTTAGGTAAGGGGAGAATTTAATATGAAAAAACTTCCACTAAAACCGCTACGATTTTTTCTAGCAAAACCAAGGGATGGAACCCTACAGCAACAGCCAGGCATTCGAGATAAGACCAAAGACTATCTCAAACGATGTCGGGAGGGTCCAACATAAGATATGAAAAATTCTTATAACAACTTATTTAAACATTACAAAAATATTATTTAACAAATCTTTTAAAACTAATTTTTAACATTTAAAACAGGAAATTCATTATGAATATTAAACATTTACTCATCGGCGGAACCATGGCACTTAGTGCTTTGCAGGCGCCATTAGTTTTTGCTGCTGCAGGTGACACTGTTAGCAACCAAGCAACGGTTTCATTCCAAGTAGGAGGAACACCTCAAACAGCTATTGAATCTTCGCCAACAGGTAATACAACTCCAGGTTCAGGTTCAGCAACTACCTTTTTAGAAGATCGCTTTTTAAACTTTGCACTAGTGACAACTAATGCTACTGCAATACCTGTTTTTCCTGGGCAAGATGGTGCAGCAGCAACAGGTCCAGTAATCACATTTACTGTGACTAATAATGGTAATGGCTGTCAAGATTTCAACTTAGCACCAGCACTAGTTGCCAGTGGCGCAGTGGCAATTTTTGGAGGTGTTACTGACAACTTCGATACCGCAGGAACATTAACAACCTTAGTTGATGCAACTTTTGGAGCTGCCGCTCAAACATTTGACGGAGATGAGCCAGCAGCAACATTTATTAATGAACTTTGTCCTGATACAGGAACTAACGTTGCAACGGTATTTGTTTACCCAAATGGCACCGACTCAATCCCTATCACACAAGTTAATGGTGACATTGCGTTAATTAGCTTGACGACTGAAGTACGTGTTGGTGGTGCGGCAGGGCTTGGAATAGCATTACCTAACAATGAAGGCGACCTTGATGTTCCGGGTACTGTTCAAAATGTTTTTGCAACCGCTGTTGATGGAACAGAAGGTTTAACAGCCCTTGTAGGTTCAGAAAGCCTTGGTGAACGAGAAGCCGGTAGTGGTTATGTAATTTTAGCGGCAGAACTTATTACCACTAAACAATCTATTGTGACTGCTCCAGGTGCTAACCAAGACGCTGGTACAGCTGGCGATAATCCCAAAGTCACTACTGATATCGCTTTAGGATCATTAGACGAAGAAGTAGCTGCAGCGACAATCAGTTTTGGTAATCCAAAAAGAATACCTTTAGCTGTTGTTTCGTATGTAATTGAAGTTCAGAACGAAGATACTGAAACGCTAACACCTGCAGATGCAGAGAATGCCGATGCAGCTACAGCTACAGATGTATATATCTCTGATGACTTATCTGCCTTAGTTGGCACTGGTAATCCGTTTGTTGACGCAACGCCAACTGCCACTTTAATCACCGATAACGGTGGCGCTGAAACTATCACTAGCGCAGTTACTCCTTTACTTTCAGGCGCCTTTGATGCGACAACCCATAGTGCAGGAGAAATTGTATATTTAACTGATACAAAAATTATTTATGGTTTTTGTGGTGATTTAGACGGTAACACTGTTCCAGCGACTCCGGGTACAGGTGTAGCCTTAGATGAAGCTTGTCGTTTAGTTATTGATCTAACTGTTCAGTAATTCTAAACAACAGCTATCGTGATAAATAAAATCCTGCATAACACAGCTAGTTACATTGCTAGTTGCTTAGCTAGCTATATGGCCAAGCAAAGCGTTAATTACGCTTCGCTTGTGCTGTGCTGTGCGGGATTTAATTTTTCCAATAAAAAATATTATGTTCAACAAAAGGCACACACTACTGCTCTACTTTTCAGTGTGTTTCTTTTATTGGGTTTAAGTTTTTCAAATATAAGTTCTGCCAATATTGTGGGCGCAGATATTTCTAATACCGCAGTCAGTAATTTTAATTTTGACGGCAGTAGTTTTAATTTAAATAGTAATACCGTTGATGAAACAATTGTCATTAAACCGACCGATGCTGATATTGATTTTTATCAATTCGCTAATGGCATTTCTCCCGACTTAACAATTCCTGTGCCAACTTTTAATGGCCCTGATCCAGTCACTAATTCAGGTTTCTCTTATCCGCAATTGGATTTATTAAATCAAATTGATGGCGCAACTTATCCAACAACAAGTATTGATCCACAAAATTCTTCAGTTGGTTTAATTTCAGGTGAAAACTTTCGCTTAGGCGACCCCGTATTTATTGTTTTAAATGACGCTGACAGAAACGTAAACGATTTAGCTACGCTTAGCATTGTGCAAGATACCGTTACGGTTATTGTGAGCAATGAATCTGGTGATTCAATCACACTGACACTGTCAGAAATTGAAGAAGGTGGAGAGTTTAATAGTGGTCGTTTTGCTGGTTTTATTCCTACATGGAATACAACTTTACTTGGACCTGTGCCTGCTGAATTTAATTCTTTCTTACCGCTTGGCCCAGGTGAACAAATTCAAATTGCTTACACCGATACTTTTAACTTGTCGGGTGGCGCAATCAGCCGCACAGACTTAGCTGCTTCCGACAGAGCCGTTCGCGTTTTTAATAGTATTAGCGGTGAGCTATTAGACGGTGCAGAAGTGTTGTTGTTACACGGACCTGAAAGTTCTCCAACGCCTGTTTTATGTTCAGAAGTGTTTGCGGCTAACGGGCAGGCTATGAATCTTTTTGACCCGGCAGTTTGCCCAAGTGCCACCGCAAGTTTTCCTGCATTAATTGCTGACACTAACGGTGAGGTTAAACTTCCTTATACCGATTTCACTAATCCAGACGGTTACTTAATTCAAGTTTCAGAAACTTCGGTGCGCCCAGGTGCTTCTGTTATTGAATCAAGACCTGAATTACTGGCGTCAGGTTTTACGACAAATACACTGCTTTCTTTTGAAAGAGCTTTTTTAGGTAATACTTTTCTACCTTTAAGTTTTGACCTGCCTAAAGATTCACTGGATTCAGATATTGTGCTTCAAAAAAGCACAAACACGCAAAAAGCAGGTATTGGTGAATATGTGCAATATACGGTTAGCGTGGCAAATCAAGATATTATTTTCCCTATTATTGGCTTAAGTATTACTGACCAATTACCCAAAGGCTTTAGGTACATTGAAGGCACTGCCCGTGCAGACGGCATTCAAATAACTGAACCCACTATTTCTGGTGACGGCCAAACCTTAACGTTCAACCTAGAAGATTTAGATGCTGGTAAAACAACTAATATTCAATACATTACCGAAATTACTTCGGGTACTAAAATTGGACCCGCTATTAATACCGCCGTTGCGAACGACTCTTTTGGCAACACTTCAAATAAAGCGCAAGTACAAGTTAGCGTAATAGACGATTTACTAAGAACTAAAAACTTTATTGTGGGCAGAGTTTTTCATACTACTTGTGAGCAAAAAGCTGACTACTCAATTCAGATGAAACAAAAGAAAGTTGGCGACCAAGTTTTTTATGAAGCTTATGTTGAAGGTGGCGATGCCAAACTTAGTAATGTAACGGTGCGCTTTGAATTACCCAAGGGAATGTCTTTCGCTGAAAATACAACTGAACCAGATGATATTCCGCTGACTAATGAAGGCAGAACAGTTATTTTTAAACTGGGCAATAAGTCTGGGTTTTGGGAGCAAACCTTAGGTTTTAGTGCTGATGTATTACCAGGAAATTCACAAGAGTTTAATGTGAAAGCAGAGCTGTCTTTTTTCAATCAAGACTTTCAAGCACAGTCTACTGATACCAGCTTAGCTCTGAATCGAAAAGCAGGTACTTCTAAGGTTATTAGTTACCAATTTAAAACTCGCTTTGAATCATTTGATACGAAGTTTCCAAAGCTTAACGAAGAAGAGTTGAAAATTGTTGAAGACTTTTTGAGTAATAAACAAATCGAAACTATAGAAATTCAAGGGCACTCAGACAGTCAGCGAATTAATTCGGTAAGCCAATATATTTTCCAAAACAATGAAGCGCTTTCTCAAGCCAGAGCACAAACGGTTGCTGAGCATTTGACAGAAAAATTCCCAGAAGTAGAAAGTAAAATAAAACTGACTGGTAAAGGTGCTGCACAACCGATTGCGACTAATGCAACGGAACAAGGTCGTGAAACAAATCGCCGTGTTGAGCTGGTAGTTGATACTTGGGAAGTGATGGACTCTAGTCAGTTAGAACTGCCTTTAGCGTTTAGTGAAGCCGAACGAATTAATTTTAATGAAACTGTGAGTGAATCAAGTGATATTGCTTTAGGTGTTAATCAAGAAGGCTTGGAAGGTATTCGTGTTTTACTCGAAGATGGCTCTTATGTGATTACCGACAAGGAAGGTAAATACCATTTCTCTGGAATAGAACCTGGTGCTCATGTTATTCAAGTAGATGAAGCGAGCTTGCCTGAAGACACTGAATTATTTTACTGCCAAGCCAACACACGTTTTGCTGGCGTGCCCTACTCACAATTTGTTGACGCCCAAGCCGGTAGCTTATGGCGTAGTGATTTTTATGTGCGTAAAAAGGCTATTGAGACTATTAAAACAACAGCAGTATTAAAAGCAGTAGCAATAGATCGCGAGGCTTCTACTGCTTCAGGTGTTAACACCGTAAGAATTAAACTAGAGGTAATTGGTAATCATAAAAATAGCAAAAAACGTAGAGCAAGTTTTATTCTGCCAGACAATTATAAATACCTTAGCTACACAGCAAAATTAGACAATCGCTCTATTCAAGACCCTAGTAATAAAAATAATGTTTTGCGCTTTGATAACTTAAGCAATAACAAACAAAACTTTACGCTAAGTATTTTGGTTCAAGAAATTTTAGATGACAACTTAAGTGAAAACCTAGAAGAAAAAAATAATGATAGTACTGGAGAAGCAACTAGCCCAGAAAGTATACAGGGTGTTTATAGCTTTATGCATGGCGATAGTCGTGAACGAATTTCTGGCTTAGAAACTAATATTCCTAAGCAGCAAAAAACTAGCACTAGCGAAAAAGTTACTATTCCTTATTTAAACAATTTTACTAAGGCGGAATCTTTAGTACCTGCAAAACCAAAACAACAAGACTTAAAATTAAACGATTTAAATGCAGAATGGTTAAATGATGAAAGTGATGGGCTAGAAGTTATTTTACCTGTTGCAAATTTTGTTCCAGCTAACCCTTCAGCAAGTTTTGCGGTTAAACATTTACCTAAACAAAAAGTACAACTCGAAATTAATAACGAAGTCGTTAGCGGCTTTAATTATGATGGCATTGTTTATAACAAAAACAGAACACTAGCTGTTAGTAAATGGCGTGGTGTTAATCTTGATCCTGGCGAAAACCTAGCCAAATTCAGAATCTATGATCAAAACGACACATTAATAAGAACCTTAGATCGACGTATTTCGTACATTGAAAAAATTGAAAGATTAGAAGTTATAGAGCGCTACTCTTACTTAGTTGCCGACGGTGTCAATAAGCCAAGGATTGCAGTACGCATGAGTGATCAAAAAGGCCATTCGGTAAGGCAAGGTTTACAAGGTAGATTCTCAGTAAGCGCGCCTTATCAAGCTTATTTAGAAAGCGAAGAATTACAAGCGAATCCACTAGGTGGTTTCAATAGTGATCCTTACTACACTATTGCCGACGAAGGCATCGCAATCATTGAACTGCAACCAACAACACAGTCAGGTTCTTTGAGCCTAGATTTACAAATTACTGGACGAACACGCCGAATAGAAACTTGGTTAGAGCCTGCACCTAGAGATTGGATTCTTGTTGGTATTGCCGAAGGTACTGTTGCCTATAACGAGATAAAAAATTCGGCAACGAGTATTCCTGATGATGAAGTTGATGGTTACTCAGACGAAGGCAGACTTGCCTTCTATGCCAAAGGAAGAATACGCGGCGACTGGTTATTAACTGCTGCATATGATTCGGAAAGAGACGATGAGTTAGCGCGCATTCAAGATTTTATCGACCCTTCTATGTATTTCACTTTATATGGCGATGCAACAAGGGTTAGCCAAGATGCGCCGACAAGCGAGGAATTATTTTTACGAATTGAACGTAAACAGTTTTATGCTTTGTTTGGTGATTTTGAAACGGGATTAAGTCAAACAGAATTAGGTCGTTACAGCAGAACCTTAACAGGTATTAAATCTGAATTTAAAGGAAAGTATTTTTCGTATAACGCTTTTGCAACAGAAGAAGATTCCAATTTTGTAAAAGACGAAATTCAAGGCGATGGTACTTCGGGTTTGTATCGTTTAAGTCAAAGCAATATTTTAATTAACAGTGAAAAAATTACTATTGAAACTCGCGATAGATTTAGAAGCGAAGTGATTAAAGACAGCCAGACGCTTAGACGCTTTTTAGATTATGAAGTGGATTATATTGATGGCACTTTATTATTTAAAGAACCTATATTTAGCCGTGATAGCGAACTCGACCCAATTGTTATTGTTGTGGACTACGAAACTAATGCGCCAGTGACTGGTGAAATTAGTGCAGGTGGTAGAGCTGCATTACAAAGTGCTGAGCAAGATTTAGAATTAGGCATAACCGTATTGAATGACAACAATAATAATTTAGAAAGCCAGCTTGCTGCTGTTGATGCCAGAATAACCTTTAACGAGCATTTTGAGTTAAATATTGAAAGTGCTAGTAGTGAAACTAGCCCTGAACTAGGAGACGCCATTAAAGGTAAAGCTTTTATTGCGGAGCTTACACAGCAAAGTGAACGTGTTGAAAGTTCTGTTTACCTAAGAGAAAACGAAAATAATTTTGGTATTGGTCAGCAAAATAATTCTGAAGGCGGCACTTCAAAAGTGGGCGGGCAAGTTAGAGCTAAAGTTAGTAAGAAAACCGAAGTCAACGCAGAAGCCTACCAACAAGAAAATCTAGACAGCGAAACAACTCGCCAAGTAGCAGAGGCGAAAGCAATATATCGACAAAATCGTTATAGCTTAGAAACAGGTTTACGCAGTGCAGTTGATGAAAACGAACAAAGCAAACAAGAATCACAACTCTTTTTGTTAGGTGCTTCAACTAAAGTTTTCAGTAATAAACTGGGTTTACGTATTAACACCGAATCGGCATTAGAAGACGCTGACAATATTGATAACCCCAATCGTTACGTTGTGGGAGCTGATTACCAAATCAATTCACGTTCTACTTTATACAGTGAACATGAAGTTACCGACGGTGGCGAGAAAGACACACAAACAACGCGTGTAGGCTTAAGAACAGTGCCTTGGAAAAATGCAAAAATTAATACTTCTTTAGAAGATAATTTCAGTGAAAACAGTGAACGTACTTTTGCTAACTTTGGTTTATTACAAACTTTACCTGTTACTGAACGCTGGAGTATTGATTTTGGTTTTGATGCTAGTGAAACTATTAATGACAACGAAGCTAGCTTTGACGAAAACGTAATTCCTGTTTCAGGTGAGCGTATTAGTAATGATTACCAAGCTATTTCAATGGGAAGTAATTATCGCGCCAACAATTGGGCAATTGCCAATCGCTTAGAATCTCGTCAAGCCGATGATCGAGATCGCTTAGGGTTATTAATGGGTTGGCAAAGACAGCTAATAGATGGCATTGCTTATTCTGCAAAGCTGCAAGCCTTTGATACTAAGTTAAAAAATAACTCAGAAGAGTTTGCAGGTGAAGCTAGTGCATCAGTTGCTTATCGTCCAATTAGTTCACCTTGGATTATTTTAGATCGTTTGGAATACCAGTTAAATAAACAACAAAGCCAAGGTAGCGAAACATTGCCAGTTGCAGATATTCGCACGAGTAAATGGATTAATAATTTAAAATCTAACTATTTATTTAACCGTCGTAATCAAGTGTCTTTTAATCACGGTATAAAATATGTGAAAGATAATATTGATGGCTTTTCATTATCTGGGGTCACACAGTTTGTTGGTTTGGAATATCGTTATGATATTAATGGCACATGGGATGTAGGCATGCAAACCAGTGGCCTAGTTTCTCAAGCCTCAAATAACCATTTATATTCTTACGGTGCCAATGTGGGTTGGAACGCTATTCAAAACCTTTGGATGAGTTTAGGTTATAACGTAAAAGGTTTTACTGATGGTGACTTTGATGCCGCTGATTACACCGTGCAAGGTCCTTGGTTAAAACTTCGATTTAAGTATGACCAAAATACATTTCAGTAATTATTTAATAAATACAGATACAGACAGATAACTATACTTTTAATATAACTCTATAAAACCTTGGTTCGCTTACATCTTTATAGAATACTTTTAAGACAAAAAATTAAATACCTGATGAAGCCTTCAATTAAATTACGACTGCTAGTTGCACAAGCAGCATTTTTACTATTTTTTAGCCAACTCAGTTTTGCTAGTCCTGCTGTTATACCAACATGTAGCGGAGCTCAAACACAGGCTTCTGGTAATGGTTTAATACGCACCGTTTATGAAACCGATACCCCCTCACCTTCTCACCCTAATAACCATTCAGCTTATAATACTTTTGTTGCAACTTATGCTATCCCAGGAAACCTTGAAGGGTCAGGCGTTGCACTCAATATTAATGGTGTAGGCAACCCTTTTGGTGATGGTAATACCTACTTAACGCTATTTACCGGCTATATTGAAGTACCGACAACCGGCAATTATATCTTTGCTGTTGACGGAGATGACGCTGTTGAAGTAATTATCGATGGAGCATATGTCACTGGCTGGCACGGAGGGCATGGTAAAAACAACTCGCCTAACTTTCCTGTAACAATAAGTTTAGACGCTGGCTATCATGATATTGAGTTCCGGCATGAAGAAATTGGGGGCGGAGATAACTACTATTTGTATTGGCAGCCTCCTAGTGCAGGGTCCTTTGCTATTGTTCCTGGCGCAAATTTTTCAAGCTGCCAAGATCCACCGGTTACTATACCTGCTGTATCACCAACATGTGTAACACCTTTAGCACAACTGCAACTTAGAACTTATGACACAACAGGTTATGGAACTTATCCCAATAATCATTCTGAATATAATACTTTAATCGAAGATTATGCATTAACAAGCAATTTACTTGGTTCAAGTTTAATCGCTAACGTAAACGGTTCAGGAAGTCCTCATGATCCAGATGATACTGACTATTTAGCTATTTTTACTGGTTATATTTTCTCGCCTAGCATGGGTACTTATTTTTTTGGTGTTGATGGTGACGATGCAGTAGAAGTACTGATAAATGGTCAATCAATATCAGGTTTTTATGGTGCTCATGGCAGTGCAGGAACTGCTCAAGACCTAACTCCACTCAATTTAAATAGTGGTTATTATGAAGTTGAGTTTCGACATCAAGAAAGAGCTGGTGGAGATAACTATTTCTTTTATTGGCAAAAACCTGGAGATGTTAGCCCAATCATTGTTCCACCCTCAAGCCTTACCCATTGTGTTGAAGGAACAACAATTGAAGTGACAAAAACACATGAGGTTGTTTCAGATCCTGTGAATTTAATCGTCAATGCTAAGTCTATTCCTGGTGCTGTTATTCGCTATACCGTTATCGCTGAAAATACTGGAGACAAAGTTGCAGATAGCATTGTAATTAACGATGATTTAAATAATTTAATTACTGTTTTAGGGTATGGAACTTGGGTGGACGGCTCTATTTTTGTTACTAGTCCGCCGCTTTATTCTGGTGCAACAACAAACTTAACCGATGCATCTGATGCTGATGAGGGAGAATTTATTGATACTACCGGGAATAGACTGCTATCAGTAAATTGCGGTTCTTTGTCAGCAGCTGAACAATGTATTGTAACTTATGAAATTGTGATTAATTAAAGCGCTTTTAACAGTTATTAAAGCCAGTTGATTTAAACACTTAAAAAGACGAGTTTGGTTCTTTTAAAAACTGTACTTCTTCATCAGATGAGTGACGATTTAAAATAACATTACGATGCGGGTAGCGACCAAAGCGATCAATAATCAGTTTATGTTTAATCTCAAACTCTAAGTTAGCTGGCGCATTTTCTTTAAATAATATTAAAGCATTTTCATGAATAACTTTAGATTCACTATGCATGTATGGCATCAGTAAAAAACTCTTATGTGAGTCTTCAAGATTATCTAAAACATTTAAACTGACTGCTTCTTGAGCGAGCACCAACGCTTGTGTATCAAAGGCAAAAGACTTGGGTTTATCCCGATAAATATTTCTTGAGAATTGGTCAAGAATAATAATTTCTGCCAAACGCCCTTCTGCATTCTCTTTGCTTTCTTTACTTTCTCGCCAAATAAAAAGCTCGCCTAGGCTAGCTTTTGTATGAATAGCACCAAAGCGCTTTGCCAACATAGCGTCGAAAACTGAATCTTTTTGCCACCAACTTTTTTGTTCAATTTCTTGAAACCAAAAGTCTAGGATGTCTTTAGGTTTTATGATTTCAGCTTTCATAAGCTAGCTCGATAAATGTTTGATTAAATAGATATTACTTACAGCTAATGCAACCACCATCAACAGGAATGGTGACACCAGTAATATATGCACTAGCCTGCGAACATAAAAATATTGCAGTACCTGCCATATCAGAAGGTTCCCCGATACGTTTTCTTGGCACACTGTCTACAATATAATCACCAAAATTCTCTAAGGTAGCAGCCATCATTTTGCTTTCAAAAGGCCCCGGTGCAATCGCATTCACATTAATATGCTGCTCCACTAAACGTTTAGCTAACACTTTGGTCATGTGAATAACGCTAGCTTTACTTGCTGAGTAGGCATAGCTTTCTAAGGTAGGCACTTGCAAGCCATCAATAGATGCAATATTTAATACTCTAGCAGGTACTGCATGAGTGCCCGCTGCTGCTAAACGTGGGGTTAATAATTGTGTTAAATAGAATACCGCTTTGACATTAATATCCATCACTTTATCCCATGCACTTTCTGGGTATTCGGCATAAGGTGCTCCCCAAGTTGCACCAGCATTGTTTACTAAAATATCTATTTTATCTTCGCTGACAGCATTCGCTAAATCATTTCGACCTTGTTCAGTAGACAAGTCTGCAATCACTGGCACACATTCACCTAAAGTATTTAAGTGCTTTGCCGCGGCTTCAACTTCTGCTGCTTTACGAGCAGAGATATAAACTTTAACGCCATTGGCAACAAATCCTTCTGCAATCATTGCGCCTATTCCACGTGAACCGCCAGTAACAATTGCGACTTTACCTTTTAAACTGAATAAATCTTTCATTACTTTTCCTTTTTTTTGTTTTTAATTATAAGTTTAATTATATGATTTTTTTCGTTAATTCATAACATGAATGCTTTTATAACATGTTTAAGTTTCGGGAAGATTTTCAAATATAGTTTTCTTATTTTCAAACCACAGCTGCATCGCTTCAGCATCTTTCATAAGTTCTTGCATGGTTTTCATTGCTGAAATATGCGCTTCATCTTTTTGGGTAATCATTTCTACTGCATGGCTTTTACATAATTCAGCCATTTCATCAAAGCTATTCGCTTCAAACACAATGTCACATGCTCCACCGAGCTCTTGGCATGTCATTTTTCTCACAGGCTTTCCTTGTCGCTAGTGCGCTAGCTTTACGTTTACTTGCGTATTATTATTTTTATTTGAACGGCTACTTAAACGTCTTAAAGCTTTAGTTAAAAAACTATAGTTGCGTTTAGTGCATGAAAAATAACATAGATATGCTGCTTACAAAACAGGCAATACTGTCAATTGGAATGCTTTAATTCAAAATATTAAAAACAGCGTAAAGGGTAGATAAAGGCATAAAGCTAAACAGGGGATTAAGCCGCAACAACAGCATAATAAAAGCAAGCTAAGGCTGCTAACAACAAGGCATTTAAACTTAGTACCATACCAAAAACACGGAAGGTATAATTTTCTGTTTGCTGACTCAGCCCATAAGCATGAAGCATACGCCCAATAAATAATGCCAAACAAATAATGTGCACTAGAATATAAGAAGCACTCATAAGTTCTAACATGATGCTTAACAACAAAACAAACGGAACATATTCTGCAAAGTTAGCATGAACGCGTATTGCTCTTACTATCTCAGGATTATCATTGTCACCAACTGCTATACCTAAACGTCTACGAAGTTTTATGGTGCGAAAACTTAAAAAAATAAAAAGTAAGGCTAGTAACGCTGCATAAATGGGTGTGATCATTTTATTCTTCTCAAGTATCTGGCTCTCAATGCTTACTATAAAAATCTTATAAAAAAATTAAACATAAAATTCCTAAACTTATTACGCAAACATAAGAATTTAAGACTAATTTGATATTACAGAGCGGCCTTCTATTGCTATTTTTTAACAAGCAGTTTTTTAAAGCTAGTAAGGTAAACCAACACTTAATGCCCATGAGTTGCCATCTTCACCGTGAGCCGTTTCAAGCTTAACTGCTAATCCATCTGAGTAAGTTCTTAAACCTAAACCTACGGTATGCAAACTGTCATCGAATAAGTCGCTTATTTTATCATTCACTTGGGCGCTTTCTGCAAAGGCAACTAGATGCAATCTTTTATCATTTTGAAACATAGCGAAACTAGGTAGACGATATTCCATTTCTATTCCTTCTAACAAGCTATTCGCACCACGAAAAAACTGTTCAGAATAAGAACGTAATCCAGAACTACCACCAACGGCATTCGCAGTACCATTAGTATTTGACGCTAGAATAAATGACACTAATGAATCTTCTAGTGCTAAACATTGCGCGTCAGCTGCTGCACATTGTGCATCTAACTTTGCACGAATTTCTGCATCGGTATCATACTCAGCAATTTCGCTAAGAATAAAAGCGTGGCTGCCTTTCACATAGGCACTTGCTAGTACATCTTGGCTTAATTTGATGTGCTGACTGACTACGAAATTCCATTGGCCTTGATCTGCTTGTCCATCTCTTCCTGTTGTTAAAGAAAGTGAATTTCTGATTTGTGATCCGGCACTAAATACTTTTGCTTCACGGTTATCCCAGTTAAATGCAGTGCTTACGACGGTAGAGTTCACGTCAGTAATATCATCTAAATTGATATTAATTTTATTGCCTTGTAAGTCACGGAAGCTTTCAAAGCTTACTGTACTGAGAAGTAAATCTGTTTGAAAAGCCCATTCTTTATTCAATGGGCGCTGATAACCTAAATGATGCCCTGAACCAGATAACTCTTGCTGAAAGGCTAGCCCTGCCTGAGTACTTCGTGAATATTGGGTAACTAAATTAAGCTCACTAACACTAGCAAATTGGTAATTAATACTGCCTTTGCCAACGCGATAGTTGCTTAAAGAAAAAAGGCCAGCTTTTACATCACCACCACTGGCACCAACGTGAATATCAAAATCTTTATCACCAATATTGGTAAGCCCAACCGCTGCACCAAATATATCGCCTACGCCATCAAAACTTAATACCACTGGAATAACTTGTAATTCAGTATTGGATTCACCTATGGGTTCATTCGCAAATAACGCACTAGTACTTATTAATAAACTGATAGAAGTTATTACAGAAACGGCAGAAATGCTTGAAATAGAAAATAATGATTTCATGGCTTGGACTCGCTGATAGTTTGGCTTATAAAGGGTTTGGCTTACTGAATGGCTGGTTTTTATTATTGTTTTAAACAGAATAATACGGATTAGTTTGAACTGAGCCTTCGACATAAGCAAACTCTCAAAGTTCCCTGTTTCCTGCACCGTGTTCAATTTCCTTTTGATGCATAACTTAAAATAATTTAAAGCCACTGACTGCAACTTTAAAGCTACATAAAGTCACTTAATCTTTAAATCTATCAATTACTTTTTTAGCGCTGCCTTGGTCAACTTTAATTTTGAAGTTAAGCACTATACCTTCAACACGAGTTTCAGCACCTTCAAAGTCTTTGTCGTAAAAGCCTTTGAAGTTATAACCTAAACTTGCCCAAACATCTTTAATTGGGCTATAGCCAAACATTAAACCAAAAGCATTAGTGCGAATATTACTGTTATGAGAAGCCAAGGTACTTGCTCTTAAACCAATATCCCAGTTCTCTGTTATATCGTAACGATATTCCATACCTATCAAATCACTGTAGCCCGTAAACTCTATTTCGGTAATAGTTTCACGAACGTAACGAGCACCATATTGTAATGAAAGCTGATGGCTAACTGCAGGCAAAATATTCATGTGTGTATTATTAACAACTCGCTGACCTTTCAAGGTTTCACCAGCATTATTTTGTTCATCAAATACTAAACGTGTTCGATTTAACCAATATAAATGATCGTTATAAGGTCTTCTGCTATAAGAAAAGTCTAATTCAGTTGTTTTGTCAGTTGTGTCTTCTTGTTTAGTGTCAAAGTGTAAAATACGTCCAACCATCGTATCGGTTTCATCAATTTGGTAACGAAATCCTGAAAGGAAATTCCACTTGTCGTTAAGGTCTGAACGACGCGCTTCAATTCTATTGGTCCACTGCCAACTAGCTGTGCGATAACCTAAACCTGTATATGCAGCTGTGTAGTCGTTGTTTCTAGTTCCATTAGCTAGTTCTCTGCGCGAATCAAAAGTATCGTTTTCGTTTGAGTTTTCATCGCGAATGGTTTGTGATCTGTCTAAACCAAAATCACCAGACCAACGATCTGTGTAATCAATAACTTGATATAAACCAGCATGAGCAAAAGTTTGTGCGCCATCTGTTTGTTCGGCTTGATTAAGAGCAGTTGTTGCCGTTGCACCCTTCCAAGGCAAAGCACGTAAACCAACACGGGTTTCTTGCGCTTTTCTTTCTTCGCCCCATGAAAAATCTTGGTTAGCAAAAGTAGAAAGCTTTTTGTTAATCCGATAGTCACTGCCAAAACCTAATAAGTTAGTGTAGTCACCATTATTGTTATCACCTACGCGTGTCTCACCGGTTGCTGAAAGCGTTAAACGCTGTTCAAGAAACTGTTTTCTCGCACCTGCAATAACATGTTGTGACTCAAAATTCTCATTGCCAATCTGGTCATCACTGTGGCGTAAGCCTGTGTATGCTCTCCATTCAGGTTGAATATATTCAAAACGACTTTCAGCGGTATCGCGAGTATTACCTGTGCTTAATACTTCTTGTTGGCTAGCTTTTGCCGAAAGCACTACTTCCTCACTAAAACGGTAACGCGCATCAGCTTGGGCTTTTTGAATATCGTCATCATCATTTGCGATATTGCCTAAACCAAATTGTCCGTCGGTTTGCTCAGCACGAACTGTAGCGTCGAATTTTTCAGAGGTATAAACATATTCAGCTAAAGAAGCTTGACTAGTATCAGATGCATTATTCACATCATTTTGTTTGGTGCTTGCCGCTTCAACTTTTAGCGTATGAGATTCGTTAGGTCTCCAAGTTACATCCAAGCCTGTAAGTGTGCCATCTGCACCCTGGGTACTATCATCTATTGCACTAATACCTACTTCAATTTTTCTATCTGCGTCATGAAGAGCAACTCGACCACCTGCAACAATTTCTTCTGAGTCACTTTCTACTTCATATAAAGCGACAATGCGTTGCGGATTAAAATTTTCATCTTGAACCGTAATAGGTTCCCTAAAATATAAAGTGCCGTCTTGAATGTCTAAATTATAATCAATGAAACGCGTAAGCTTAGTATTAGAAAGTACTTCATTAGTAAAACGATCACGTACTTCTATGAACACTTCATCGCTACCCGCAATAATTCCATTTTGAGTTAGCTGATACAAACCTGATGTACCATCGGCAGCAATATCATCACGAATAAAACCTTGGTCAGTTTGTGTAGCAAAAGCTGTGGCACTGGCAACTTTACTTGTCCATTCAGTTTTAACACCTGTAAAAGTTCGTTGATAACGTGACAGCTCAGTAATGCTCAAGCCCGTATCATAGTCACCGTATAAGGCATAAAAATCTGTTTTTTCTATTCGAACATAAAGCTTGTCGGTGGAAGGTGCGTCGTGATTACGTAAAGAATTATCACCGTATAATACATACCAAGCTTGTGGATCAATACGCTGCATTAAAGGCGTATCGCCTTCTTCTCTGCGACTGTCATAAGACATAGTCAGTAACCATTCGCCTTTTACTTTTCCGCGTGCAAAAAATGCGGTTTCGGCATTAGCGTAGGTATCTTTTTCACTTTCATTTAAACCGTTGATGTTAGAACTTAAAGTTTCATGTCCTAATGTGCCTTCTGCAAAACCGACTAAAATCCAATCTCTTAAATCAGGTGACACTGGTACTTCAAAATCTTCAAAAACCGTTTCGCTTGCTGCTAAACGAATTTTATAAGTACCTGCTGTGCCGACAGGCTCGAACATTGCAATACCATTATTATTAACTCGCACTAAATCACTACGTGCTTCTAAAGGATTATTTTTTTGATTGATATTAAATGGTTTCAAATCACCTGAAATAATTCTTAGCTCTGCACCTGATGTAATTTCTTTATCGGACTCATCAAACAGTTTTAATTTGATTTTAATTGGGCTTCGGCCATCGGCTTTATTTTCTTGAACAGAATCAATACGAATCGTTTTAATTAGTCCACTTAAACGAATATTTAATTCTTCTTCAAAACGCGTATTACCAAATGGACCAATACCTTGCAGTAAAACAGTATGGTCACCCACTTTATCTAACTCTAAACCTACCCAGGTATAACGCACTAAACCGGTATCAGGGTCTATTATTTTTAAACCGATATTGGCGTCATCAACTGGCTGGCCATCAATAAATAATTTAACCATTAGCGCCTCTTCCATTAATGCAGTTGCACTAAATACCCCATGAGGGAATGTCATTCCTTCGCGAATGTTAACAAAACCAGCTTTGGATTTTTTATCGTTTAAATCAGATTGGTCACTTGAAGCTAAACGACTATCCACTCTAAAGTTTTTATTATCTGCATCAGTATTAATACCGCTGTATGCATCAACAATAGAAACCGTAGAGTCAGCTACTTTTTCGGCATAACTAAAACTTATTTCTACGCGTCTATTTTTTGCTCTGCCGTCGCGAGTTTTATTGCTTGCGACTGGG
>JAVCKV010123345.1:0-19419 GCA_032274145.1 Herpochondria borealis | reverse complement strand
ACATATATCAAACCAAATTGAAAGGGACTTTCTGAAATTGTTGTTAGTGTTCCATAAGCTACATTTCCTTTTTTACCTCCAGTTGTTAAATCGTCTGAAATGGTTTCCCAATCATCACCTTGGTTTAAAGACCTGTGTAATTTGTTGCCTCCTAAATATAAAATATCTTGGTTGTGTTTTGATAATAAAATTGGAGTTTGCCAATTAAATCTGTAAGGATTTTCGCCTAAAGTATGTTTAGGTTGAATGTAAGTATTCTTGCCTTTTTGTCTATCAATTCTAAAATAATTTCCAAATTGATATCCTGTATATACTATATTCGGGTTTCTATCATCAACTTGAACTTGCATTCCATCTCCACCCATAATTGACTCATAAGGGTTTTGACCTCTTTGCATCCAACCTTTATCTATTCTTGCATTATGATTGGCAACCCAAACCCCATTATCTTGTAAACCTCCATACACTTTATAATTTTTTTGATTGTCTGCATATACTGAATAAAATTGCCCAACTGCTGGGTCATTTAATTTTGTCCAGTTTTCTCCATCATCATAAGTTAGGTTTAAACCACCATCATTTCCGTTTAAAATATGTCCTGATTTTTTAGGGTTTACCCATAAAGCTTGATGATCTGAATGTACATTTTCTCTACTGATTGATGTGAACGTTTTTCCTCCATCTTTCGATTTTATAATAGGAACTCCTAAAACGTAAATTCCATTTTCATCTTGTAAATCCACTCTAATTTCACCAAAATAATATCCGTAAGAATTATAAACTCCGTTTAAATAATCTTTATGTGTTTTTTTCCAAGATTTTCCTCCATTTTTTGTTTTAAAAACCTCTGCACCTATTACTTGTGTATCAAATAACATAGAATTTGCATCTTCTAAATATTTGGCTAAATCTATTGGTTTTACAGAACCAACTCTAATCATTTGTTTTACATTTTCTGCTCTGTATTTTTCTTGAAATCCATTGTTTTTTAAGTAGGAATTCAATTTCTTATCTGTTAATTTTAAAAAATCATCAGAAGACATTGTTTTAAAATCTTCTTTTGTAAGTTCATCAGAAGAAGTTTTTTTATCGGCTTCTTTTGGCCTTCTAAACTGACTGTCATGTAAAGCATACACTGTGTTTTCGTTAAAAACTGCTAAACCAATTCTACCAACTCCATCTCCAACAGGAAAGCCGCTTTTGTCCCCAATTTTTGTCCAAGAATTTCCTGCATCTGTACTTTTATAGATTGCTGAATTTTTTCCATCACCATCAAAATTCCAAGCTTTACGTTCTCTTTCCCAAGAAGCTGCATACATTATATTAAAATTTTCTGGAGCAACTGCAACATCAATTATTCCTGTATTTTCATCAATAAAAAGTGATTTTTTCCATGTTTTTCCTCCATCAATAGTTTTAAATATTCCTCTTTTTTCATTTGAAGAATATAAATGACCTATAACACCTACAATAACCTCATTTGGATTATTAGGATTGATGAGAATTCTACTAATATGATGAGAATCTAATAAACCAACATTTACCCAAGATTTGCCTTTATCAGTAGATTTTAGCATTCCAATTCCTGCATAACTTGATCGTGAAGAATTTTTTTCTCCTGTACCCACCCAAATTGTTCCTGAAGTCCAATCTACAGCAATATCACCAATGTTTTGCGTTGGAGAATTGTCTAAAACTGGCGTAAAAGTTGTACCATTATTATTTGTGTACCATAAACCACCAGAAGCATAACCTACATAAAACTCTGCTGTATTATTGGGGTTTACAGCAACATCTGCAACTCTACCACTCATTACAGTTGGTCCAATATTTGCAAAATTGATGTTTTTAACCAATGAAGAATTCATCATTTCAGATTTCTTGGTTAAAGATGCATTAACATCTGAAGCACTTGTAGATTTTTGTTGACTTAATACTATTGTTGTGTAAAAAAGAAAACTAAAGAATAATGCTTTTTTCATAAAAAATAAAGTTTTAGTTATTGATTAGGTTATAATTTGATCCCAAAAGGTCAATTTTTTGACTAAAATATTAGTTTTTAAACACTTCCTTTGGTTTTTATTGTTAATTTTTATTAAATTGGCTACAATTAATCAATTAAATTTTATTATAATGGGAATTTTATACACAATTATTATTGGTGCAGTCTGTGGCTATTTAGCAGATGTTTTAATGAGAGACAATGGTTTTGGTTTAATAGTAAACATAATTATTGGTATAGTAGGTAGTTTTGTTGGATCATGGCTTTATGGAGTGCTAAATGTTAGCATAAACACTGGTTACCCTATTTTAAACGATATTATTATTGGTGCTTCTGGTGCTATAGTAATTCTGTTTTTGGTAGGAGTTTTAAGAGGAACTCGCAGAAGAAGATAAACATAAGTGTTGTGATTCTTAAAAAAAAGTTATAAGAATTAATAGTTATACAGGTAGTAATTTAAAATTGCTACCTGTATTTTTTTTGTATAATTTTCTCTTTTAATGTCTATATATGCAATATAATTTGATAAAAATCAGCTTTAAAGAAAGAATCAACTTACATTTACAGCAAAATTAGAAGCGACAAATTTGGGTTGTTTCTTAAAAAACAATTATGTCGTTCAAATCATTAGGATTATCTGATGCTTTAGTAAAAGCAGTAGAAGAAAAAGGGTACACAACTCCATCACCAATTCAGCAAAAAGCAATTCCACATATTTTAGAAGGAAGAGATATTTTAGCTTCTGCACAAACAGGAACTGGTAAAACAGCAGGTTTTACTTTACCTGTTTTACAATATTTATCTGAAACAAAGCATCCAAAGTACAGACCTTTACGTGTGTTGGTTTTAACACCAACAAGAGAACTTGCTGCTCAAGTACATGAAAACGTAAGAGAATATAGTAAATACGTAAACATAAGATCTACAGTTGTTTTTGGTGGTGTAAAAGCAGCTTCGCAAATAAAAACATTAAGACAAGGTGTAGATATTTTAGTAGCAACTCCTGGTAGATTATTAGATTTACACGATCAAAAAGCAGTTTCTTTTAAAAGAATTGATGTATTGATTTTAGATGAAGCAGATAGAATGTTAGATATGGGTTTTGCAAGAGATCTAAACAAGCTTATTAGTTTTATGCCAGAAAAACGCCAGAATTTGATGTTTTCTGCAACCTTTTCTAAAGATATAAAAAAGCTAGCAAGTGGAATTTTAAGAAACCCAGTAGAAGTAGAAACTGCTCCCCAAAACTCTACTGCAAAAAAAGTAGCTCATAAAGTTTATCAGGTTAATAAAGGTCAAAAAACAACTTTACTTATTAAGTTGATAAAAGACGGAAATTGGAGTCAAGTTTTAGTGTTTACAAGAACCAAACATGGTGCAAATAAGCTTACCCAGAAACTTATAAAAGATGGAATTTCTGCTGCTGCAATTCACGGAAATAAAAGTCAAGGTGCAAGAACAAAAGCATTGAAGAATTTTAAGGATAATTCAATTAGAATATTAGTAGCTACTGATATTGCTGCTCGTGGTTTAGATATTCCTTTATTACCTCATGTAATTAATTTTGAGCTACCAAATGTACCTGAAGATTATGTACATAGAATTGGTAGAACTGGTAGAGCTGGTGCTGAAGGAGAAGCTATTTCTTTGGTTTGTAGTGAAGAAACTGAATACCAAAAAGAAATTGAAAAAATCTTAAAAGAAAAATTAAAAACTTCTGTTTTAGAAGGTTTTGAACCTACTGATACTGCTCCTCCAAAAAGAGCAGCAACACAGAGTAAAGGTTCTTTTGGTAAGAAAAAAGGTGGAAATTCTGGTTCATCAAATCAAAATAAACCCAAAAGAAAACCTCATTTTAAAGGAAACAAACCTGCAGGATCTACTTCTGGTAGAGGTAGAACTGGTGCTCCTAAAAAGAAGCGTTATTAAAATATAGGTTGAAGTAAATATGTTCTACTTCTATATATTAATTCTGAAAGGTTGATCTTATATGTTTTGACATTTTATTATATAGAAAGAATATTTGAAGACATTTTACCTAAAGAACTAAAGTAAATATCAATTTTTATAAGTAATGTAGTTTCGTTAATTGGTTTGTTTATATAACCTACTGGATTAACAAGTTTTAGTTTATTTAATGTAACTGTATCATTATAAGAGGTAAGAAATATAAAAGGTGCAGATATTTTTTGATTGATATAATTTGCAATATCAATACCACTTTTATGTCCGTTTAAATTAACATCTAACAACACAAAATCTACTGAAGAGTTTTCTAATAATTCAATAGCATCTGCATAGTCTACAGTAATTCCAATACAATTATAACCATTATCCTCAAGTGTTTTTTTTATTCGATTTGCAATTAAAATGTCATCTTGTGCAGTTAAAATATTTTTTATTTTACATTTTTTAGTTTTACAGTAATAAAATACTCAGAATTTATTCGTTCTATAGTTCCTTTTAATTGTTTAACCATACTTTCTATAATATTTATACCTAGACTAGGTGTGCTTTCTGTAGTTTTAAATTCTGTACCTGAATCTTTATAATTTAGAGTAATTACATTGTTTTTTAATGAAACTATAATATCTATGATTACTTTATCTTTAACAACTGCATACTTTAAGCTATTAGAAATTAATTCGTTAATCATAATACCAATAGGTAAAAGCGTATCTATATTTAGCTCAATATTTTTTATACTTAAATTTAGGATTACTTTCTTATGAGAAATATTTATTAAAGGTTTTGCTATCTTTAATAAATATTCTTTTAAATTATGATTTTCGTCTTGTAAATTATTTTTATTATATATTAATTGATCGTGAGCAGAGGCTATTGTTCTAATACGATTCTCTAGACTTAGAAATTTATCCTTATAAATATTTTTGTCAATTTCATCATATTGAAACCTTACTAAACTTAAGATTAAAGACAAATTATTTTTTACTCTATGGTTTAATTCTTTAAGTAAAAATTCTTTTTCTTTTAATTTTTGTTTTACTTCATTTTCAGTAACTTTTATCTTTTTATTTTTCTGTCTTGTAATTAAAAAGGCAATCATTACAATTACTAGGATAATTGATACAAAAATTAAGATTCTTATTGTATTTTTTCTTATATTTTCATTAAGTTTTGCTTTTTTTTCTGCTGATTTTTTTTCTGTTTTTATTTGATTTACTTCGTATTTAATTAAGTCAAATCGTCTATTTTTTGCGAGTTTTTTTGCTTCAATTTTTTTAAAATCTCTTAAAACATTTGATGCTAATTTTTCTTTACCAAGTTTGTCTAAAATTCTACTTTTTAAAGTGGAAAGATTATTTAACTTCTTTAAAGTTAGTTTTTTATACCCTAAAGCTAATGCATCTTCAACATACAAAAATGCTTCTGGATAATTTTTATTATTAAAATAATAATTCGCTATAAAGTAATTTGCAAATACTGAACTATGTGTTTCTCCATGATAATTTATACTAGCATTCTGTAAAAATGCTTTTGCAAAGTTTAAATTATCTAAAGTGTATTTGTTTTTATATTTAATATCTTGAAGCTTAATATAGTCTACTATATAGTCTTTATAAGACTTCTCAAAAGAAGATGGTCTATTAGATTTTAATGTTTTAAAGGCAATTTCTCTATATTTTTTAACACTATCTACTATATATAATTCTTCGTAAATACTTGCTAAATCATTAACAACAACTGCATATCTTAAAGGGTCAAATGCAAGTGAGTCTCCTATAAGATTTTTTGTATAGAAAATACTTGCTTCTTTGTAATAACCTGCACTAAAAAGTACATCTCCATTTGCTTTTTTTAAATTTAGAGGTTGGGTGTCTTTAAAAAAATTATGTTTTTTACCTAAATTTTCTAAAGGTTTAATTAACTCTAATTGACCAACATAGTTTTCTGAATAACTATAAATTCTAAAAATTGACCAATACAGATTAATTGCACCTTTAGAATTTTTAACACTTGGGTAGTTTAACACTTTATATAAATACACTAATGCATCATCATAACGTTTTAGGTCTAGATTTGCATTAATTATATAGTGATAAGCCTCCATCGTTTTTATACTGTCTTTTATTGGGTCTAGGCTTTCTAAGTATTTTTTTGCTTTACTTTTATACAGTTTGATTGTATCATTATTAGCCCTATTAAATTCATAAATAGTAGCATCTACAACTACATAATCTTTATCTATTTTAAAATAATTTTCTACTGGCAATTGGGCATAAGCAGGCTTTGTTCCAATAACAAAAAATATGAAAATTATGAAAAAAGATATTTTTTTCAACTAGTTTAGTTATTTAAGCAAAAACCTTTTTGCTGTTGAGAATGCAGTGTGTAAAATTAATTTGAGATAAATTCTGTTTTTTTATCTATTAAGAAGAGCAAAAAAGTTTATTTACACCTAAACACTCTAATTTATTAAACAGAAAGTTTTCAAAAAAAAGATAATTTATTGAGCGTTTATTCTTTAGTAAATTTTTAAAAACCTTCTATCTGTTTTCTGATAGAAGGTTTTATTTTTTATGCTTTTTTTAAAAAAAACCATCCCCAGCATCTGGAGGCAGACTTCCTGCTTGCGCTTTTTTAGGATCTAATAAAATATAAGTTCCTAATGCAGTTAAAGCTGCATATTTACCATAATTACCAATTTTTTTTATAGCTTCTTTTCTTGTTATATTAGTTTCTTTTTTCATCTTATGATTTATTTTTATTTTATAATAATTTTTTTAGAAACAGTAGTTCTATTCGATTTAATATTCACGAAATAAACTCCTGCTGAAAAATTATTTAAATTGATTGTATTTTGAATTTCTGCTCTATCAATTATAAATGTTTCAATTTCTTTACCTAAAACATTAAATAGTTTAATTGATGCTTTATCACCTATAGGTAAACCAACAATTTTTAAATCATTATTAGTAGTGGTATACATACTTATATTTTCATTGATAGAAAAATCATCGTTACTTAATGCTTTAGAAGAAGTTCTTAAATAAAACCTACCTATTCCATTAGTGTCTTCTGATATAGTAACTTTATAAGTATCATTAGAGCTTGTTAAAGAAGTTAGTGTATTCAATAATTTATCTTCTAAATAGATGTTTAACCCTTCATTTAAACCTGTTTTATTTAAAGAAAAAGTAATTTCTTTACCAGTTTTAGCAGTAAAACCAATTGGTATGCTAACGTTTTCTATATCATTTAAAGATAAAGATTGAATGGTATAATCTACGCCTTCACTACCTTCTACTAAATGAGAATAGACATCTAATTGAGAGCTACCAAAGTTTCCAAAATCATAGCCAGCATCAAAACCTTTTGTAGCATTTGCAAAATATTTGATATTTGTTTTCACTTTTGATGCTCCATCAGAAACATATAAAATCATTTCTGGATTTGTAGATTTATTAAAAGTTGTAGTACCTTCTGTAGGTTTTAATTGTCTTTTATCTTGATTAAAAACTACGTTTGCTGTAGATTTTGTTCTTATAAAAAAGCCTTGTCCTGGAGGAATTGATCTATTATTTGTATCTATTTGAGTAACTGCAACATATTTGCTTTGTGAATTATCCCAAACATATAAACCTTTAAATAAGTCATCTAATAATGCAAAATTGTCTTCCAAGAAACTAGAGCTTTCATTTTTATTTGCAGCCAAGTAAGTTGTATAAGGGTTACCAATTGCTTGCCATTCTCCAACGTTAACACTTTGGTTTACATTACCAACCTCTAAAGTACCTACAAAAGTAACCTCACCATCTGTAGCTCTAGACATACTGTAACTTTTACCAATTTCAAAAGTATCAGCTACTGGTGTATTTACATTAAAATAGTTCCATTTAGAAGCCTGACTGTCATCATAATAACCAATTGCAAAACGTACAGGAGATACAGATGTATTCGTTCTAATATCATTATCTGTATTTTGAGCGAATTCCACTACTTTTTGCCCAGAAACTGGTGCAGAAATAACACTCCATTTATTTGCTAAAAGACCACCTCGTTTATACGTTACAGTTCCACTTGTAGAACCTTTAATGAATAAAACTCCACTGTCATCTCCATTAGAATCTAAGCTTAAACTACCATCTGTATTAAATTCGCCATTAACTACTACTTCTTTATCTTCTGGTATATCTAAAGTAGCTCCTGAATTTAATCTAAAATTGTCTAACTCTACATCATTTTGATCTACTGTCATTACTACACCGTTTTTAACAGCTATTGATGCGTTTTCTCCTGGTTTTCCTTTATCCCAGTTTCTTGCATCTGCAAAACTATTTGTTGCACCTGCAGTAAATGTTGTAATATCGTCTGTAGCTTCTTGTTGAGGACCAAATTCCATTTCAAAAATTAAATCTCTATTACCTCCATCATGTAAATATCCATTTAAAATACTACCTCTTGATGAGTATGGATTATCATCTGAATAATAAATAGGCTCATTTTCTGCTAAACTTCTAAAATAGAAGTAGTATACTTTTCCTTGTTGAACATTAACTGCTGCTGAACTTAAATCTAATACAGAACGAGAATTTACATCTCCACTATTATCAGATAAAGCTAAATTATCTACAAAACCTATTTCTCTATTATAACCAGGAATTTCTTCTGCAATACGAATCCCAATATCTGGATTTGCTCTACTACTTCTTAATGAAAGTGATAGTATAACACCATCACAAGGAGCTACAAAATATTGACCATGGAAATATCTCCAAGCTTGTTGATTAACACTACTGTAATCTGGATTTATTGCACAAGCAATATCAAGTGTTGTAAATTCTTCAACTTCTCCATAAACAGTTCCTTTAGTGTTTATTGCGTAAGTTCTATAAGTATACGTTGTACTTGACATAAAGTCAGTGATTTTTTCACTAAAAACTCCTGTACCTGTTCCTATTTGCAACTTTGTAACTCCAGAGCCACCTATTTCAGGATTCGCATTTGTTGCTTTTTCAGCGTAGATAATTCCTCTATCAGTAATTTCGTCACCTCCATCATTTAATACATTACCTCCAAAAACAGCAGCTACATTACCTATTGAGTGTACAGAAGTAGTTGTTACTAAAGTTGTGTTAATTGAATTTTGGTATAAGGTTATAATTTCACTTTCTGATAAAGGTCTGTTAAAAATCATAGCTTCATCTACTAAAGCATCTACACTACCTCTTAATGAAGGTAAAGTGTGTCTTGCTCCGAATAAAACTTCAACATTACCAGAAGACCAAGTAGCAATAGCTCCTTTTGTATAACGTCCTATCTCAATTCCATTTCTATATATTTTAATACTAGCTTGTCCATTAGAAGTTTCTTTATATGTAATCGCCATCATTATCTGTTCACCAGCTGTTGTTTCTGCAAAACCTGGTGTAGGATTTATCGTTCTTCTAAAGTATGAACTACCAGACATCCATCTATTTACTTGACGTTCTGCAAATACAATAGCATCAAAGTTATCAGTTGTTCCTTGACCATCTATTGTTAATACTGAACCAGCTCTAGCTGATAAATCTTGTAACTCTAGATAAGAAACCAATGTTTTTTCTATAATTGTGCTTCCTGAATATGTGGTAGTATTTGCTAAACTTCCAGGATTTAAATCTAACTTTCCATCAACCACACTTGTATTAGTATTTAATGTTAAGTCTGACCAATTTCCTGTTTTATCAGAAAGGCTTCCGTTTTCAAAATCCCAATGACCAATTAAACCTGAAGGAATAAAACTAGCTAAAGCAGATGTTGTGAATGTAGCAACATCTCCATAAGTAGTACCAACACCATTTATAGCATAAGCTCTGTAAGCATAAGATGTGCTTGCTTCTAAAGCTGTTGCTGTTGTATTAAATGCTCCTGTTCCATTACCAATGGTTACATCAAATACTCCAGAATCTCCAATAGTTGGTAAAGTGTTTACTGATGTTTTAGCAAATACAATACCTCTTGTAGTAACTGCTGATCCATTATCAGAAGAAATATTACCTGCTATAATAGCAGAATTTTGAGTAATTACTTGAGCTGCAGTTGTTGTTATTGAAGCTACACCTGCAGGTGGAGTTTCTATGGTTGTAAACGTTTTTACAGCACCATAAGCATTTCCTTGAGCATTTGTAACATAAGCTCTATATGAATATTGAGTTCCATTTGTTAAGCTTGAAATTGTTTCAGAGAATGTTCCTATAGTTGTTCCATTTGAATCTTTTACTACTCCTGTTCCTCCAATTTCTGGATTAGCGTTTGTAGCTGTTACAGCATAAACAATTCCTGTTTCTGTAATGGTTGAACCACCATCTTTGGTTGCTTCTCCAGAGAAAACAGCAGAAGTTTCATCTATACTAGATGCAACACTTGTTGTTACAGTACCTGTAGTTGCTAATGTTGTAAATGTTAACGTAGTTCCATAACCAAACTCAGTATCGTTATCTGCATACGCTTTATACGTATATTGTGTATTTGGTTTTAAATTTTTGATAACTTCAGAAAAAGTTTCTACATCTTCCAAACCAATTTTAAGAACATCATCTGTAACCACAGGATTTGCGTTTACTGATGTTTCTGATAATAAAACCCCAATATCCTCTATATCTGCACCTCCATTATTGGTCACATTTGCACCAAATGTGGCTTGCATTGCTTGCACACTAGTAACTGTTGATGTTGTAACTGTTGGTGTTACTGGGTTAGTTGTTGTAAAGGTTTTTACGTCTCCATAAGAAGTTCCTCTATCATTAATTGCATAAGCTCTATATGAATATTGAGTAGCTCCTGATAAACTAGTTATAGTAGTACTAAAAACTCCTAAACCAGCCCCAATTACTTCTTTTATAACTTCATTACCTCCAATTTCTGGGTTTGTATTTGAGTTTGTTTCTGCATACACAATACCTCTTTCTGTAACTCCACTTTTACCATCTGAAGTAATATTACCAGCAAACAATGCAGAAGTAGTACTTATTGTTGATACATCTGTGGTTACTACTGTTGGTGTAGATGCTGAATTCGTAAATAAAGAATTGATTTCAGTTGGAGATAATACTCTATCATAAATTGTAGCTTCGTCTATTAAAGCATCAATATTACCAAAAACTGCGTTTCTATTGTTAATTAGATTATGTCTTGCGCCAAATACAACTTCAACATTAGTGTTAGTAACACTACCTGTATATGTAATAATATCTCCTGTAATATATTCCCCTATTTTAACGCCATTTCTATAAATAATCACATTAGTTTTTCCATCAGGTGTTTCTGCGTAAGATATTGCCATCATTACAGGAACATTAATGGTAGATTCAGCATAACCAGGAGTTGGGTTTTCTGTTCTTACAAATCCTTCACTTCCTGGCATCCATCTATCCACTTCTCTTTCAGAAAAAATGATTCCATCAAATCTATGTCCATCACCATAATATTGTAAAGATAAAATAGAACCTGCTCTTGCAGATAAATTTTCTATTTCTGCAAAAGATACAAGTGTTTTTGTTTTTAAATCAGCACCTGAATATGATGGTGAACGAACAATACTTCCTGCATTTACATCTAATTTACCATTGTTTATTGTTATTGCACTTGGGGATATTAAATCTGCAAAGTTACCTTCACTATCTGATAAACTTCCACCTTCAAAATCCCAGTGACCAATTTTTTGATCATCAAAAGCTGTATCTGTATTAAATGTTTTTAAAGATCCATAAGAGGTTATACCACCAGTACTAATTGCATACGTTTTATAAGAATATGCTGTATTTACAGTTAAGCCATTTGCAGTTCCTAAAAAGTAAGCGTTAACATTATCTGTTAATTCTTGTTTTATAACTCCAGTCCCATCAATTACAGGGTTGTTATTAATCCCTGTAATTGAATAAACCACTCCTTTTTCAGTAAACAAATTTCCCCCAGTATTTGTAATCTCACCAGCAAACATTGCAGATGTTGTTGTAATATTTGATGCATCTGTAGTTTCTAATATTGTAGAAATAGTTGTAAATGTAAAAACCTGTCCATAGCTTGTACCTTGGCTGTTTATTGCATATATTCTAAATGAGTATTGTGTACCTGCTGTTAAACCAGTTAGAGACTCACTAAAAGCACCTGTACTAGCTGTTGCATTAACAGTTTTAACAACATTTGCATCACCAATTTCTGGATTTGCATCTGTTGTAGTAGGTGCGTAAAGAACTCCTCTTTCTGTAACTGATACTCCACCATTTGAAGAAATAGTACCACCTATGGTAGCAGATGTAAAATCTATATTTGAAGCTACTGATGTTAATACTATTGGTGATGAAGTTGGTGTGCTAAACGTTAACACATCTCCATAAGTTGTTCCAGACTCTGTAATAGCATAAGCTCTAAAAGAATAACTTGTATTTGGAATTAAATTGGCAATAGTTTGTGTAAAAGTACCTGTACCTGCACTATTCTCATTTTTTATAACACCACTATTTCCAATTTCTGGATTTGCATTTGTGGCTGTTGTTGCATAAACAATACCTTTTTCTGTAACTGTTTCAAAAGTTGATGAAACGCTACCTCCAACTGATGCAGAAGTTGCTACTATTGAGGCTGCTGCTGTAGTTGCTACTGTTGGCAAATTAGTTAGTGTTGTAAACGTTAACACATTTCCATACGTTGTACCAGCACTTGTAATGGCATACGCTTTGTAAGAATAGCTTGTAATTGCTATTAAACTAGAAATTGTTTCACTAAAAGTACCTACACCTGCATCACTAATATCTTTTGTAACACCTGCATCTCCAATTTCTGGGTCTGCATCTGTTGCTGTTAATGCATATACTATACCTCTTTCTGTAACTGTAATATTACTAGTAACTTCACCTGCTAAATCTGCAGTAGTTGCAGAAATTGAAACAGCTGCTGTAGTAGTTACATTTGTTGTGATTACTGTTCCTGTACCTTGTAATTTAAAAAAGTAAGCACCTTCATCACAATCATTACTATTTACTGTAAGATCTACAGTACGTAAACCTCCATTTGCTGGAGCAAAAGTTACTGTAAATGTTGCTGTTTGACCTGCTGTTATTGCTGTAGGTGCTCCATTTATAGTAAATTCTCCTTGATGAATACCTGTTTTACCAATTGTAATACCTGTAAGATCTGCTGTTCCTGTATTTTGAATTGTAAAAGTATGTGTATCGTCTTCAGATACTATTACACTTCCAAAGTCTGTATCATCTGCAACATCTGGTGTAATATCGCCATCAACTATATTAACACTATTTCCAACGATATTTATTTCTGGGAAAATCTCTGGAGAACCAGTAGTTACTCCATTTTCAGAACCATCTATCCAATTTGAAGATGTTCCTGTTAATGTAAAATTAGTTAATATTCCATTGTGTAAAGTACCATTGGTTTGCTTGTCTAATAAAACAGTTTCTGAAGTATTATTACCGTTTACAACTCCCTGATTAAAATCATAATAAGCAACTAAACCAGATTCATTTCCGGCTAATTCTACATCTTTATAAGCTAAAATCTCTGCACATGTTCTTGCTGTATTCCAAATACGAACTTCGTCTATATTTCCATCAAGGGAATTAACAGGGTTTCCGTCTAAAAACTTACCTATTGTTAAGGCTCCACTTGTATATGCTGTGTGCCCTGTTCCTGATGAAACTTCTACACCATTTTCAAAAAGCTTCATAGTTGTACCATCCCAGGTTACAGCAACATGTATCCAAGTATTTAATGCTATGCTATTAGGTGAAGACAAAAATAGACCTGGCCCAAAATTATTTGTGATAAATAATTTTGAATTAAACACAAAAAAGGGGGAGCTTAATGAAGATATAATATTATGAGCATCCTTATTTTGATCTAAGTATATCCAAGCTTCTCTTGTGTAAGAAGAATTTGAAGGCAGTACTGAACCAATTGTAACATAATCATCAGCTCCATCAAAATTTAGCGTTTTTGCTGGGGTAGCTGCTGTTAATGTTGTAAAAGTTAATGCAGCACCATAAGTAGTGCCAGATGCTGTTGTTGCATAAGCTCTATAAGAATAGCCAGTATTTGCTGTTAAACCTGTAATAGTTTCTGTAAATACACCTGCTCCTGCTCCATTATCATCTGCAGTTACTACTGTACCTCCTATTTCTGGGTTGGCATTGGTTGCTGTTTCTGCATATATAATACCTCTTTCTGTTATTGTTTCTGAACCTGCTGTAATGTCTCCTGCTAAATCTGCGCTAGTTGCAGTAATTGTTGCAGCTGCAGTTGTTGTAATTGTTGGTGGTGTAACTGCCACAGGACAAGTACCCCAAACTGGTTTGTTTGCAGCTTGTAATACTGAAGAAATTGCAAAATTACTTGGCTCTGATGCTATTAAAGTTACACACCAATTACTAATATCTTGATTAAAACTTGATGAAGAATAAAACATATAGTCCATATTAGTGACATTAGAAACATCCCAAGAACTAAGATCTTGATTAAAATTAGGTGTTAAACCAAACATATATCTTAAACTTAAAGCACTTGAAACATCCCAAGAACTAAGATCTTGATTAAAATTTGATAATTGAAACATGCTACTAAAATCTGTAACAGAAGAAACATCCCAAGAACTTAGGTCTTGATCAAAGTTAGTGGTTCTAGAAAACATTGACCCCATATAAGTAACCTTAGAAACATCCCAAGAACTAAGATCTTGGTTAAAACTACTTGCACCAAAAAACATAGAACCCATATCTTCAACCTTAGAAACATCCCAAGAACTAAGATCATAGTTGAAATTTGTTAATCCAGAAAACATTTGTCCCATAGATGTAACCTTAGAAACATTCCAAGAGCTAATATCTTGATTAAAACTTGTTGAGTTAAATAAAGAAAACATATTAGTTACATTAGATACAATCCAAGAACCAAGATCTTGATTAAAATTAGTTGCATTTCTAAACGTCCTTTCCATATTTGTAACCTTAGAAACATCCCAAGAACTAATGTCTCCATTAAAATCTTCAGCTTCATAAAATGTTCCTGACATATTTGTAACCTTAGAAACATCCCAAGAATTAAGATCTTGGTTAAAGCTACTTGCATTATCGAACATACTAAACAAACTTGTTAAATTAGAAACGTCCCAAGAATTAATATTCTGATTAAAGTTGGTTGCAAAATAAAACATTTGTGTCATTGTTGTAACCTTAGAAACATCCCAAGAACCAATATTTTGGTTAAAGTTAGTTGCTCTAGCAAACATCCCATGCATATATGTAACCTTAGAAACATCCCAAGAACCAATATCTTGATTAAAGTTAGTTGCACTTAAAAACATTTGGTGCATATATATAACATTAGAAACATCCCAATTAGATATGTCATCATTAAAAGTAGCTTTATCTCTAAACAATGTAGACATATTTGTTACAGCAGAAACATCCCAATTGCTAATATGCCCATAAGTAGCTGTAGCAGCTGTTGGGTCTGCAACCCAAGCATCTACTGCTGTTTGTATATTGGCTTGTGTGATTGACGTTAGTGTTGGAGTTAATGTTGTAAATGATTTTGTTGGAGAAAAATAAGTTACGTTTTCTGTGTCAATTGCATAAATCCTATAATATACAGTAACTCCGGAACTTGTATTGGTAATATTAATATTTACATCATTACCAGAAGATTCGTCTACAATTTTTATAGTGTTTTCAGAGTTAGTTGGTTCTGTATCAACGGAAGACCAGACGATCCCTTTTTCTACTATAGTTTTTGTACCTAAACTATTAATTGAACCACCAATAGTAGCTCCTGATTGGCTAATTTGACTTGCATCTGCAGTAACTAAAACTGGGTTTGATTCAAACGTAAGAGTAGTAAACGATTCTGTATTTCCATAATATACTATTGCATTTTCATCAATTACGTATGCTCTAAAATAATAGGTTGTAGAAGCATTTAAATTAATAGCTGTAACACTAATAGTTTCTCCTGATGATGAATCTATTAACTCATTTGTGTTTTGATTTGCTACAGTAGGTGATGAATTAGCTATAGACATTACAATGCCTTTTTCTACTAATACCTTAGTACCATTATCTACAATATTTCCTGACAAGGTAGCTTCTGTATGTAAAACATTTGATGCATTAGAAGTAGTTATTGTAGGAAGAATTTCATTAAGTGTTGTAAAACTCATAACATCACCATAAGTATTACCTGAAACCGTAGTTGCATATGTTCTGTAAGAATATTGAGTATTGACTAATAGATTAGAAATCGAAACACTAATTTGACCTATATCTGAGCCTTCGCTAACTTTAACAACTCCAACTTCATCAATTTTTGGGTTCGTACTTGTAGATGAAGTTACATAAACAATTCCTTTATCGATAACTGATTCTCTGGAAGATAAAACTTCACCAGATAAAGTAACTGATGTTTGTAAGATATCTGCAGCTAAATTAGTTTCAATTAGAGCTGGACAAAGACCCCATATTGGAAGTTGATCTCCATCTAAAGCTGAATTTAATGAAAAACTATCTGGTTCACTGATAATTAGTGGAACGCACCACATACTTAAATCTTGATTAAAATTTACAGCGTTTTGAAACATTTGAGTCATACTAGTGACTTTTGAAACATCCCAAGAACTTATGTTTTGATTGAAGGTTTCTGCATTTAAAAACATGTATATCATATTAGTAACTTTTGATACATTCCATGAATTTATAGGTTGATTAAAAACACCATCTCTAAACATCCAAACCATTCTTGTTACATTAGATACATCCCATAAATCTAAAGGTTGATTAAAGGAGTCTGCTGAATAAAACATTTGCCCCATAGATGTAACCTTAGTAACCGTCCATGAATTAATCGGTTTATTAAATGCGTCAGCGCTTGCAAACATCCAATTCATATTGGTTACATTATCTACGCTCCAATCATCAATTTCTTGATTAAAAGATTTTGCATTATGAAACATATATTCCATATTAATAACTTTAGAAACAATCCAAGAGCCAAGTGGTTTGTTAAAGCTTTCAGCACTCCAGAACATAAAACTCATATCTGTAACTTTAGCAACATTCCATGTGCTAATATCTTGATTGAAAGCAGTACACTTGGCAAACATACTTTTCATAGTAGTTACTTTTGAAACATTCCAATTAGAAATATCATCATTAAAAGCAGTTTTATCTTCAAACAGATTACTCATATCTGTAATATTGGAAACGTCCCAGTCTTTTATATGACCATAAGTTGCTTCAGCAGTAACTCTATCAGAAACCCAAGAATTAATTGCTTCTTGAATATTACTTTGTGTAATTGCTGTTAAATTGGTGTCAGGTTCATCTGCAAATAAGGTAGGTCCTGAAGGCAAATACCCATCTTGTCTCAGAATTTTTTGTGGCATCCAGGTATTATTTATATTAAATATCTTAGCCATAAAAGCCTCTCTTTGAGCTTTGGTTTTACCTTGTTGTGCTGTTGTTCTTGTGGTGGGGTAATTATTTGTACCATTTGCACTATCAAACCAGTATTGCACGTCCCAACAGAAACATTCTGAATTTTTTCCTCTTTCAGATTCACACATTAACTCTGAATCTACTAAAGGAATCCAATCTAAAATTCCTTGAAATACATGAGTAAATTCATGCACACCATGATCAAATCTTCTAGTTGTATTATCTAAAGGTCTATTTACTATACCTGTTTTGTTGGTTAATTCTTCGGAAGCTACAGTTGATTTTCTAACCCCCCCCAAGCCAGCACCCCCTCTTAAAGCTGACATACCATAAGTTGTTGCCCATTTTTGAGTAAAATATTGTTTTGGGACTTCAGAATTTAAATCATTTTTATTAATAAGTACCAAGCTCTGTCCTTTAAGTGCAGTTAATGGATTACTAGTATGTCCTCCAATTGATGGTAAAGGATTTACAATAGCATTCATCATATTATTAATAACAAAATAATGGTTAACAACCACCCAATCGCTACTTGTATTTGTTCCAAAAAAAGTTACTCCATTATCTCCTTTCAAAAATTTATTATAACTTTCTCTAATTTTACTTGCATCTTGACTTATATTAACATTAGAGTTCTCATAATGTGCCTGTAGATTAGACTGACTAGCTATTGGTAAAAAATAGTTTTTTACCATTTGATTAAATTGAAAAACCCATGTTTGATTCACATTTGAAGCTACAGGAGATACTGTTGCAACAGATTCATCATAAGACAAGTTTTTAGTGCCATTAATACCTGATATTGTGTAGGCTACAGTACCAAAATTTTGCTTGTTAGATAACGTAATATCTAATTCTCTATTTCCAGTATTTCCGTCAAAAGTTAAAGAACCATCTGCTTCCATTAATAGTGGCTGATTAGCTCCTTTCGCTTTATTAATTAATAGTTTTTTACCATTTGGTAAATGATGTACTTTCCATAAAAATTCTTCGCAATTAGCGGTGTTAGGAATTAAGGACATGACTAATTGACCACTAACATTAAAAGTTAAACCCATTTTATGATCTAGGTTTACGTTATCTGATGTGTCTAATAATTTTTTAGATTGAATGAAAAACCAAAAGCCTTCATCTATTATTTCTGGACTAGCGCCTACATATTTAGGAGTAATAGATTCCCAAATACCATTGTACCTGTAATAATTACCTTGAGAATTAATATTAATTAACTGATTATCGTTATCTTGAAGAAGAAAACCATTTTCAGCAATTTTTGTAGCACTTCCTGAATTTACTTGCCAGATTGAAGCATCATCTTTTTTTATAAAGTATGATTGTGAATTAACAGTAATAATTTGTTTAATATCTATCCAAGTACTATTAGATTGATATAACTTAATAATACCGTTTTTTTGATGTGCCAATGTATTGCCATTTTCACAACGCAAAACATCTGTGTTTTCTAAAACTTTATTATCTGAAGTATCAAAAACAACATCTCCATATAAATCTAAATCAGCTTGAGTACAATCTAATTTTTGTTTTAAATACGCATTATCAAAGTTCCCTCCAGCATATCTTCTTGGTTTATCCTCTCCTATTTTGTTAATCCAAAGAACATTTTCTTCTTTTTTTACAAAAGAAGATTCTGTATAACCAAAACTTTTACCATACAAAGCTACATTTGTTTCTACTATTGTTTTATTTGAATCTTCATCAACTTCATATAAAATATTATTCTCTAGCTTAAATGTTTTATAATTTGGGTCAAAAAAACTACCTGCATTTATTGTTTCGCTCTGAGTTAACTTTAAGTTATATGTGCCTTCAGCACCATTATAACCATCTACAACTATATAATAAGTTCCTGCATCTAAATTTTGATTGGTAACAATAGAGTTATTAGTCTTGTTATAATTTACATCAAAACCAATGTTAGTTGAATAACCATCACAAGAATTCAAAAGTACT
>JAVCKV010123234.1:0-19430 GCA_032274145.1 Herpochondria borealis | reverse complement strand
GGGGTCAGTCTACGACAAAATATGTTTTTCCGTTCCCAGGAAAACTTCGAGTCTACGTGTTTTTTGCTCGAGAAATAAGCGTCTTAATCACTCGTTGCACTTACGAAAGTCTAGAGAGTCGAAAAGGAAGTTTGAGTGGCGAAGAATGCATAGCATCGTTGACGGGTGATTTAGAATCTCTCTTGTATGTTGCTGTTGCGTGTGCCGAAAATGGAGCCCAGTGGGCAAGAGCCTCCATACACCATGACCGTAAGGACATGCCCCGCTACCGGCAGCGCGACACCGATTTGGGAGAGAGGAAACGTGGCCGTTTCAAAAAGTGGAATACATATCTTGTTGGCATGCGTACTGCTCTTGGTACTGCGAATGCTGCTTCTGTAGTTGGCGCTTTCAACCATACCGAATGATTGAATCTGACCACGAGTCCAGTAGAAGTAGCACTTGTACAGCCTTTACAGCGCTACTTTAGAAAGGCTTCTTGTCTTGCAGACTCCCCGCAGCGCCAGCGTCACTTAACCGGCACTGCGAGATGCCAGGACAGAGGATAGCAAGAATATAATCTATCTAATTATAGCTGCGCGAGAAGATTGAAGCGTATGGAGATCATTTTAATATCGTTTCCTCATATCGTTAATTCCTATCTGATCAGAGAGCTGGGGACGATGGTACTCGCACCCGCACACTACTCTCGCTCGTACAACGCTTCTCGACCTTTCAGGGTTCTTCCATCTGCGCTCTCTTTCGGCAAGTCATCGACACGCTCATAGAGAACATCACATTGGACCATGTACTTGATGCCCTCTTTAACACCACCTCCTTCGTGCAATTCCTCATGACGGAAAATGGCGCACCGACCTGGAGCCGGCACCACTGTTTCCAGGGATTCGTAACGTTTTTCAGGGCACACATTGAGCTTGACAAAGTTCAAATGCCCACCTTGAAAAGAGTCATTCAAATACACCGCAAACGTGAACAACGACTTGAAGATGCCCTCATCTCCGTACTTTGTGGTCGCACCCGAACACGCCGTCTTGAGGGGGTATTCACAGTAGGCTCGTTCGGGGTCTGTGTGGACTTTGAACCCTTGACCCTTTTCATACCGCATAAACCGAAAGGTAGGAATCAAACCACGTTTCTCATATAGACCCGTCGTGTACGCCCCCTTCGACTCGGCTTGAAACGGCAGATGGGCCTCCAAACGCTGCCAGAGGTAATCAGCAAATTCTGGAGATTCAAGCTGTATCTGCTCCGACGTATTTTTCTGAGCTTCGTAGGCGTACTTTTGAAATGCATCCAAGTACCCCTCCGTGTTGTCAGCAGCACCTTTGCACTCTTCGTCGGCTTGGGCTACCTCTTGTGCCATTAGCCCCAACAAGGATAGAGGCCTCGCAAATCCCATCTTTTCGTTAGCTTCGATTAATGCTTGGCACATCTCGATTGGTAGGACATGATCCACAACTGTTACTGGGAACTGGCTCTTCGAAGTGGGCAAGACAAACTGTTCCACAACACTTGGCGTTGCAAAACTTGAACCCGCGATGCTCGAAAAGTCAATAGTACCATCTTTCCACCCCCCGACTCGATCAAATCGCTCTCGACACTGCTTAGCAAAAGGTATGGAGGTTTGAAGTTGGATTTCATAAGATCGATTCACTAGGACGCGGTGCAAGTGTTGCATCCGTTCAAAACGATCATTCGCAAAACGTTGTTCATGCTGCGCCTTGCTAGATTTGTTCTCTTCGTTGTTGGTTTGAAACGAAATTTTCTTCCTTCCTACAGGAGCTCGATGTGACTGATGCTCGGAAGGCGCATGCGTTGAGGTGCCATTGTGCATAGTGGGCTTGATGGAAGTCTCGACTTTCATCGTTGGAGTGAACGAACTTGAAGAATAAAACTCTGTGGATGTTGAGGTGCGAAAAGCCAAACGTGTCAATCCCACCAAAAAGTGAGCGAACTGCTCGAAACATGTGCTTGCTGCACAAGTTCTTTCTAAATGCTGTCCCATGTTGGGGAAGTATCGACCTCTTCGATTCGCACGGAAACGATCCGCGTATTCTCAAGGTTTACGTTGAGAGCGCGACACCACCGGTGGTTTCCCACCGACCGAATAGTCCTCCCCTTCCATTGAAGCTGATGGAAGCAATCTCGATGCGGGAGTCACCAAAACCATCGTTTACCCCACCGACGCAAGCTTGCGTGATGCGAGCATGACAGGTCATTGAAGGTACTCCGCAATCGAATTGAGCACCATTACAACTAGTAGGATTGCAGCTGGCACCATCGGTTGGCCTGGTAAACCGGCGAAGGAAAAGAAACAGGAAATAGAACCGACGCACAATGGATTGTCTTGTAGGGAGTTGTATCCTGTATTTCCTGTATCGCCGGCGCACATGGTTGTAAAATGGACGTTGACGAGAATAGACGTAGCGAAGTTGATGGCACATTACTCATCGTAGGTTCAGCCGTAGGTACCGACGTAGGTTCATTCAAGATGGTATACGGCTTCTATGCCCGAACCGGTGAATACGTTGTCGTCGAAAGGATCCCGTACCCCAAAGACGCAGGCCTTTGTGCAGCGGACTTTACAGGTCCGCGTCGTTGGAGGCGATGTGGGGCACCCAGTGGGAGGTCACATCGGTGGGGTGGACGCCAGAGCAGTCGGTTCCTCTGATAATAGAGTAGAAGGCGCCTTGGATGGTTTGAGCGGACGCGTATATTGGGGACGGCGAAGGTGCTGATGTTACAATAAAGCACCCGCTTGGAGGACACGTTGAAGGGATGGATACAGGAGAGGCCATTGGTTCTTCTAAAGGAGGGGTAGAAGGCGCTCTCGATGGTTTGGCATGCGTTGTAGAAGGAGAAGACGAAGATTCCAATGTTTGTGGACTTGTAGGAGGAGTGGGTGGATCGGTTGGAGGGAGTTGGTCAGGAGCTATGGTGGTTGGGGGACTGGTTGGAGGGAGTTGGCCAGGAGCAATGGTGGGGACTCCGGTTGGGTGGACACACAAATCCAAGTACATGACAGCACCAGAGGTGCCGAATGTAATCTTAACTTGCTCGACTTTGAGCATGAACGGCCTTTGCAATAGAGATTGCTTGCACTCAACTAGAGAGAAAAAAGTAGATGGGTGCACAAGCAGCAACTGGTGCCTCACCTGCTGTAGTACAGTAAAGCCGTCTCATGACGACGGCGATTGTCACCAATCTTCGTCTACGTTATTCTTATAGAGAGGGATAGTACTCTAATCCTGCTGTTCCGCCATCCACACCTCGTTTACTGCACCAAAGCCGGAGTCTTGGCCTTGAAGCCTTTCTGGACGTCCTTGCCAGTTTTGGAATGGTATTCCACACCCGCAAACAAGTCACCGAGAGCGCCTCCCAACTTGGGCTTGATCACCAAACGCTCCATGATCTTGCCAAGTAGACCGTACTTCGCCTGAAGGTCCATATCGGCAGATAGCTTGGTCTTGGTACGACCGTACGCTTCAGCAGTCAGCTTGGCGAGCACGACTTTCATGGGGAGGCTACCGTCTATGAGACGGATGAGGTAGGTCTTGTTGGCTTCGTCCCACTCTACGATCTTTTCCACTGCGTGATTGCCGTCGTAGAGGTGACACTTTCGGACAGCACCAAGACCACGGCTCTTGTCTGGAGTAATTTGGTCGACTGTTCCAACCAATGGGTGAATGACGTTGACGTGCGCGAAATCGGATACCAATTCCCACGCTTCATCAATGGGGACGTCGATGATTCGTTCAATGTGCGCTTTCACCATGTTGACAAGGAGCTTGTTTGGATGAGTTATGTGGGCTTTTTGATCCCGAAACATTTACTAGGAATCATATCTCATGGATCACCATCGAACTTATTCAGAATTGGACGAGCTCCAACGAAAGCCCTTACACTTCATTCGACTTCTCTCTGGGTTCATTTTTGATCCTGCCAGTAGCATGTGAGGTAGATTCACATGCACATATCTAGATCGATACTATCCGGTAGATGCGTGCTACTAGCCGAAACTGCCTGAGCAACCTTCGCATTTTGAATTTTTGATCCTGGTAATATCCGCTACCGGTTATGTGAGCACTCAAGTGTTGTCCACCACAGCGACAACTCTTGCTTTTCTTTCATAATGGCAGGTAGAAACCTTTACTTTAGCAACAGATACATTATATCATCTTAGTTCTTATCATAGCATCGGACACACACTATTATACTGAAGTGCCCGTAATCACCAGCTGTGGATTGCCAGTCACTGTAAACTTGGGGCGTTCCATCCGTGGCGACATACCCTCCAGTGCCTTGGCACGTGTCTTCTTTCGGTTGGTGACACCCACAAGAAGGACACCAATCATGAGCAGCACCATGGACACCATGCTTGCCACCATAAAGGGCGTTAGCTCTGGTGTCGATATCGCCCGGAACGGTGATTTCGTGGTTCGCAACAGCTTGGCACTGGGGAAGTTTCCAACGTGATTCTGTGCCATACAATGAGGACCAGTATATCCTGGATGGCACTTGCATACTTTAGATTCAGCTTCGGAGGTAAACATATGACCAAAATCTTGTCGTTGCACACAGCTGCCTCGTCCAATCAAGACATCTTTGCCATCTTTCAGGTCTCGTTCAGCTGCGGGCGATCCCATTTGTTCATTCGCTGCTGTCAAGTTCTCTTTATTAATATCACCTCCACAGTCAGCGCTGCTATGACATACTCCTCCACCTCGCTGCACCCGTCTCATCGGGGTTTTATCTTCAAATGAAAACGGCGGGTTTCTCATGTAACGATATTGATGTCCCTCAATCCATTCCTGCGTGGGATACTCGGGTGGGTCACATCCAAGTGTATGGTTATTGCCCGGATGCGCACTGGGGTCATTGCTTTGGTAGACACGAACCGAGTCGACAAACATGTCCACTCCCTTTTTCATCTGTTGACAAAATCCAGGATGAAAGGAACAAGCACACTTGGGGTCGTCACAATCAAAACACTTTTCACACCACTTTGGTGTATCGTACGGAAATCCCCATGTCGAGGAAATGGCCAAGTTCATAATCAAATACGACGGCTCATTTGGAATCTGCGAACCCATCAGGTTCTTCAGGGAATAGTCGTGCAAGGTGAATGCCTTGGTCCATTCCTGTCCTTCTCCATCGCCCTCCATTGCGACAGTCCCATTCTCGGTATATTTCTTGTATCCCTTGGTGAACCAATCAATGCGCCCACCTGGACCTGGTTGCCATTCAAGACGAAACGTGTGCATCTTTTTGAAATGAGCTGCTGTCAATTGATGAATGACACCGACTGCATCGGCCTGGAAGGCTTGTTTTTTCGTACGCGTCACGGGTTCGTTGGGTTTGGTTTCAGCTAGATAGGTGCCGTAGAAGAATGGATTGATGGAGGTATTGCCATGCATGGTGAGATTATCGTACCAAGTTTGTCCCATGACAACCGTGTGACCATTGTTGGTGAGACTGTTCTCACGCTGAGGACCAGATCCTGACTGAGGACGATTGTCAGGGATACCAGGAGCGACCTAAAAGAGAGTAGGAGGTTAAGAAGAATGAAAGTCAGTTCATCAGTCTCGCAAAAACCAACGGGCACTGCTCTACTCTCTCTCTCTCATCGTCAGAACAAAAACACACGTACCTGCAACGTAAAATCAGCATACGGGATCGCGACGGGCGGATCCGTACCTGGCAGTGGTCCACCACTGTCACCCGTCATGACTTCAATAATATCAATTTCCGTCGCACCCCGTCCCTGGTACGGGTTGAGCCCAAAGTGATTCTGCGAATTGCACGCGGAAATATCTTGCGCGGGCTGTAGGTCTCGATCGCACGTGTCGTACGACCAGGGCCAAATGTTGTTGGTGGAAGCCTCGTAGGTGGCCCGACCCAAGTTGCCCAACATCCAAACGGCGGGCCACATACCACCGATAAAGGGGTCACCGGGGAAAACGATATCGACTTCGACAATGCCGCCTGTGAAACAAAACTTGTCCCAGGACTGCAGCATGCCAGATTTGAAATGTGTCTTTTCCTTTTTCCATGACTTTGTGACATGATCGAATCGATCCCATTCTGTTTTACCTGTAGAACCTTTAATTCTCATATAGCCGTCTTCGGTAGTGGTAACCCAACTAGAATTGTAGAAATGCAGTGAGCCACCACCAGCTTCGGATGCATCGTCATCGGACTTGTCAAGTGCAGTCCAAACAGGATCGTGACCATCTTTGAAGGTACGGTTGGGGACATTGAATTCATCGCTCATAACCTGAAGTGATGAGTAGTTAGTGTTAGGCGAACACGTGTGTTGAATTGAATGAGTTGGACGAGGTGAGTTGCATCGCGGTTAAGTAAGGGTTGAGGTTGGAGGGAAGTGAAAGTAGACGAGAAAGCAAGGGTTGATTGACTCAAGGAGAGAGACAGTAGGCAACGAGAAAGCAAGGCAACACAGCAAGCCCAAGCCCCCCCCATTCACCCCTTCACTACAAGAGCATCTCTACTACGATCATCGCAACGTACCAAATCGTAGGTGCTGCCATCGATCAACGACTTGGTTGTTCTTCTCTCAAGCGGAGTATCCATATCGATGAAGCTTCCCGACGCGCATTGAGCCAACAGCAGTGATACTACCAGCCCCCATGATATACTCGTTGATAGCGTCATTATTCTATTGAAAGCCGATAATGATACAGCTGATGGGATAGCCAATGAGGTGTGCTGTCTATGCAGTGTGTGCTAGCCTCATTCAAGCTGGCTGCTCTGTCGTAGCTCAAGAAGTGCGGTGTGAGATGGCAACACGCACTTGACTTTTGGTTCTCGATTTTACGTCATTTTCCCTCCATTAGAAAATAGTTTAGGTTTGGGATAATCGATCAGTTCGACTAAAATGAGTCAAAACGCCGCCCGCCCGCCCAACTCGGAGAGTGTTCGTTGTTCGTTTGGGATGGAGTTTTGACAGCATTTAGCGCACATGATCCGAAAGCGATTGATGTCATAATCCTCTTGTTGTTGTTTGCACCATCTAGTTGTTTGCGGTAGTTCTTCCTCACTGGATTGTTGTTGGTGAGTGTGCTGTCAATCACAATCATCCATCACCATGGCGGAAAGGAGCAAAAAGTTCAACATCAAGGTAAGCATGAGAGTCGGGAAAATTCTGAATCATGGCTACGTAGAATCATACCAAGATGCTACACATGATTTGAATCGAAATTATATTTCACTCACCTTGTATCTCTTTGTTTCCATTCTCGTTAGCCCTTTCGACAGCATGTTCCCATGGATATATCAGCCGCAGGTCAAACCTGGGAAGCATTGGCGAATGCCATTGACGAAATTTACAATCGCAACGCCTCTCAATTGAGCTTTGAAGAGCTCTATCGCAATGCCTACAACCTCGTGTTGCACAAACACGGAACACTTTTGTACGACGGTGTCAGTGACAAGATTTCCTCACATTTGCTTCAAACGGTCGATCGATTGCAACAAGTGCCCGACTCGTCGTTGCTGGAAGAAATTGCCACGACGTGGAACGAACATTCCATTACCATGATTATGGTGCGCGACATTTTGATGTATATGGATCGAACCTATGTTCCGACGCAACGTCGACGTCCTGTCTATGATTTGGGTCTGCACTTGTTTCGCATCACTGTCTGGGAACATCCTCGTGTTCAGAGTCGAGTCACGGAACTCTTGTTGACGGCGATTGCTGCGGAACGTGCAGGACTCTTGACGGACGATCGATCATTGCTCAAGGCCAATTTGGGTATGTTGCTTGAATTGGGACAAGCGGATTACTCGAATGTCTATGAGAGGGACTTTGAAACACAATTTTTGGGAACGACCCAAGACTTTTATCGGCAGGAGAGTTTGCAGTACCTGTCGCAAAATACAGCCATTGATTACGTCTCGAAGGCTACCAAACGCATGGATGAGGAACGCGATCGCGCGGCAGCCTTGGCGCTGCCCAGTACTACAGAGACACAGTTGCATTGCATGGTGCAGAAAGAGTTGATTGAACGACACGCTCGCACGTTGGTGGATATGGAGCATTCTGGATTTGCGGCTCTTTTGAAGGATGATACAAAGCTAGAGGAACTCCAAGCCATGTATGACTTGTTTGTGCGTGTCCCGTCATCTGTGGATAGTCTGCGCGATGCCTTGGCGGATCGTATCAAGGCAGATGGGAAGGCTTTGATTGCCGACCAAGAACGAGGCAATGCTGATTCCAGTGCCTTTGTACGAGGTGTCCTTGGCATGAGAGGTCGATATCAGTTGGTGGTGGAGAAGGCATTTCGAGGTGAAAAGAGAGCTCAAAAGAGAATGAAGGAATCGTTTGAAGATTTCCTCAATGCCGATGCCAGAGCTGCATCTTGTTTGGCAATCTATGTTGATGAGCTGCTTCGTGCAGGACTCAAGGGAGCGACCGAGGTTCAGACGAACGAGGAGCTGCAAAAAGTCATTACTGTCTTTCGATATCTGTCGGATAAAGATGTCTTTGAAGCCTTTTACAAACAACACCTGGCGAAACGATTGCTCGGTGGTCGGTCAGTCAGTGATGAAGCGGAACGAGCCATGGTGAGTCAGCTCAAGGCTGAATGCGGCTATCAGTTTACGAGCAAGTTGGAGGGTATGTTTAACGACATGCGCATCTCGAAGGATATGCGCGACGCCTACAATACACACAAGCGATCCGTGTCCATGTCTAGCATCAAGGTGGTGGATATTGAGGTGGACGTTCTGACGAATGGGTACTGGCCTTCGCAGAATGTCAAGCCTTGTACACTACCTGTCTCTGTTCAGCAATCGATTGAGCGGTTCTCCAAATTCTATCTCGAGAAGCACACGGGACGTAAGCTTTCATGGCAGACGTCGGCTGGCTCAGCAGATATTCGGGCCACCTTTGGTACAGCACCCAACCTTCGTCGTCATGACCTGCAGGTGTCGACGTACCAAATGTGCATTCTGTTGCTCTATAGTGACGACAAAAACTCCTTTACTCTGGGTCAGATTCGAACACAGACGCAAATCCCAGATATGGAACTGCGACGTCATTTGATATCCCTCTGTACCCCAAAGCACCGTATTCTCCGCAAGGGAAGCAAGGGCCGTGGAATTACATCCGACGACGACACCTTCACCTTCAACAATGAGTATACCAGCAAATTGAAGAAGGTGCGCATACCACTCGTGAAGGAATCGTCGGTAGCCCGCGAAAGCGAGGTACAGACAGACTCGGCTGCTGCCATTCCAGCACCAGTCGAAGAAGATCGTCGTCATTTGGTGGAAGCGGCCATTGTGCGCATTATGAAGGCGCGCAAGACGTTGCATCACAATGACTTGATTGCCGAAGTGTCGAAGCAACTGAGTACACGTTTTGTTCCGACTCCTCAATTTATCAAGAAGCGTGTTGAATCCTTGATTGAACGAGAATACTTGGAACGTATGGACGATGATCGACGTGTTTATCAATATGTAGCTTAGTCGACAGCGATATATAAAATGAGGACGATATTTTAGGCCCTCGTTATAGAGATTACTCTTGCTTCAACTCTTTTTACAGCTCCTGCCTTCTCTAGAGTGGAGTCAGTCGTCTCAGACGATCTTGTTTGGTTTTGTAATCTCCAAATCAAGAGTATCACTATGCAAGCAATGGCTCTTGACCGTTAGTCCGTATGTACGGAAAATGGGGTGCATACGGTCGAAACCAGAGCGTAAAGGTCAAAATTGCAGCCAGGAAGAAGCGAAGACACTCCCATTTCCACCCATCAACGCACTCATTCATCTTCTTGACCACAACAGCAAGTGCAGATCAGTCTCGAAGAGAGTACCATTGAAGCTACTAACCGCTCATAGTATTCTACAGAAGACGACCCAAAACATGTTCACTGTTGCAATTCTGCTTGCCATCTTCATGTGCGGTGAGGCCTTTGTTCTTCTACCAGAGTGCCAACAACAACAACAACAAGCTCGTCACCAAGAACCAGTTTCATCAGCAGCACTCTACGCCATTCAATCCTCCTTGGTATCCGTCGAGACAATAGAGCAAGATGAGCAAAGCGAAGCCGACAAGAAGATGTATCTCTATCACGTCAATTTCAAAAACTTTTGGAAACAAACCAGAGCCCACTTTACACCCTGCGATCGACCGCCCAAGGTTCAAACACCTGATTTCAAGAGCAAACGAAGTTGGTATTGGGACGTGAATGATGAATACGTGATTCGATCCAGTGATCACTGGTCCAACAGTTGTGGCAACATCAAGGACTGCTTCTGGACGTTTGACGAAGATGCCTTTCGCAGCCATGGTGGTCGGAAGAACGGATGGCTGACTGGCATGTGTCGCTACGAAGACTTTGAACGAGGGAAAAAGTCTTCCATGAAACGACGTCTCAATGATCGCAAGGTCTTGAAGAAGAAGAAACAAGAAGACCAATCATGATGATAGACAAACACACAAAAGTTGTTACAACAAAATTCATTTCTTCTTATTTAATCCGAATAGTATAAGCAATCATTTCTCGTTCACTCCTCCTTCATCTAGTTTCTCATCTTTTTAACTTCTCTTTTTCGAATGAATCTCATTCATTTTGCTTACTCGTAGTAAGCTTCGGCCTCAGCATCAGTGTGGGAGTCAAGGAACAAAAGCTCCTTGTAGGTGGCAAGAGTCCACAAATCTTCAGGGACAACTTCCTCAGCGGCATCGCACGTCTCACGAATGTCAATCATGGTCTCGAGACGAAGGACACGAGCGAGGCTGGCCTTGTCGTAGGATGAGTCGGCTCCGTGAATAGAAGCGACACCCGACTTGAGGGTACCGACGGCGGCCTCCAAATCGGCAAGTGGTCCAGTACCAGCAGCCTTGACGGATGGGATAATGTGCTGGTTGATCATATCAATGAGGGTAAGAGCCTCCATCTCGACAGTGCCAGTGTAGTGGTCGTGGAGAATGTCCTGACGAGCAGCACATTCTTCAGCACCAAGGACACCCATCTTCTCAAAGAGAGCAGTGTTCTTGGGGGAAGTGAGAGTCTTGATGGCCTCAACACCAGAGTCAATGCGCCAGACACCAGAATCGGTGAGCATCTGTTGGTTGGCCTCGTCGTAGTTGTCGCCGTTGAAGATGACCTTCCAATGCTTGTTGAGGGCCTCACGGGCGACATCGGCAGCATCCTCGCCAGCATCGATGCGGTCAGCAAACTCTCCAAACTTCTCAGCAGCAATAGTGTTGAGAACAGTGTTGACCATGGAAACGTTCTGGGAAGATCCAACGGCACGGAACTCGAAACGAGCACCTCCATATGGGAATGGGGATGTTCGGTTACGATCCTCAGCAGGGACCTCGAATGGAAGGATCTCGGCACAACCAAGGTCAAGAGTCTTGACACCTGGCTCGTACTTGCCTGATTCTCCCTTGCGGAAGGCGTCGAGGTAGTTGGTCATGTCATCACCCAAGTAGGTGGAGACAATGGCAGGAGGAGCCTCGCAGGCACCAAGACGGAAGTCGTTTCCAGGAGAGGCAATGGCCATACGCATCAAGTCACCATGCTCATCAATGGCAGCCACAAGAGCAGCCATGATGACAGGGAAAGCAAGGTCGTTGTTGGTAGCTTCGATGAGCTTAGCTGGGTCGAGAATGTTGACACCGTCGTTGGTAGCAATCGACCAGTTATTGTGCTTTCCAGATCCGTTAACGTCGTTGAAAGGCTTCTCCTGAAGAAGGGCAGAGAGACCGTGCTTGGGCGCAACTTCCTCAATGATCTGCATAACCATCAAGTTCTGGTCAATCTGGGTAGTGTTGGTACCAAAGAGAGGGGCAAACTCGAACTGGTTAGGAGCAACCTCACGATGACGAGTCTTGAGCGGGATTCCCAAGCGCCAGCACTCGTCCTGGATCTCTTGCATACAAGCCAAGGCAGCAGTGGCAGAAGAAAGTGGACCCATGTAGTGATCGCACATTTCCTGTCCACGAGCAGCGTTCTTTCCAATCACAGTACGTCCAGCCATTTGCAGATCAGGACGCTTGTAGTATGCCTCACGAGGGACAAGGAAGATTTCCTGCTCAAGACCAATGTTGGTACGGATACCACTTGAAACATCAAGTCCGAGCTTCTCAAAAAGACGGCTACCTTCCTTGTTCAAGGCGTTGTTGGCGCGGAGGAGAGGGGTCTTCTCGTCGAGGGCAGCTCCGTGGTAGCTCACAAAGACAGAAGGGATGAAGATGGTGTCGCCACGGAGGAAGATAGGACTTGAGGTATCAACAGCAAGGTATCCTCCAGCTTGGTGGGTTCCACGGAGTCCTCCGTTGGGGAAGGAAGAACCATCTGTCTCACCCTTGGTGAGAGTCTTACCCTTGAAGTCTTGGACGACCTCGTTGTCCTTGTTGAACTCCAACATAATGTTCTGGACCTGACCGGACTGACCATGACGGACACCAGAGGAGGCCATAGGTTGGAACCAGTGACAGTATACGTTGGCACCATTGTCGATAGCCCTGGGAAGACACGAAGAGCAAGCAAGTGAGACAACAAAGATGAACGAAAATGCAAAATAGTGTTCTGAAAGCATTCGGTTCTGTCGTGTCGCCTCGTAGGATTCTACGCAGGGACAAGGTATTGTCGATTGGTTTCGGGGGTGAAGTGAAAGACGCACGAAGGAGGTCGTGAGAGATGCCGATACACACTTAAAGACTTACCAGTCGAAAACAGCATTAGCAACAACATCTGAGTGAGTCTTCACCCAAGCAGGGTCGTCCAAGATGTCTCCACTGGCGCCGTGCTTGGTGAGGTACTCATTAGCGACTTTTCCAGTGAAGGCAGTCTTTCCGAAATCATCGTAAGCTTCCAGAGAAGCCATACCCCGAGCACCAGTGATGGAGGGTGCAAATGAGCGGCGTGCCAAGGCACGAACGGCAGCAGAAGTGGCAATCATCGTGTGTTATTTATGTATAAAATACGGTATGGGGCGGAGGACGATTTTATGGTCTTGTGAAGAAGAACACAGCGGTCATGTCTTCGCGGCGCTGCGATTGGACAACAGCCAACGATTTCACCAAAAGATCCATTAGATACGGAGCTCATATCCTGTTCCTGTTGAATGTCGGAAGTTCGCATCAAGGTTCGCATCTTCAAATCTGCTTCAACTACTTTCCGTGTATTTTCCCTGTAAAACGTAAATGACGTAGTCAACTATTGCCCCTCACACGCGGAAGCTACTTGAAATACATATGCCCACCTACGACGTACATACAGTGTACTCGGCCTCTATTGTATACTGATACCGATACCGTATTGACGGAATTCGTGGTAATAATATATTATGTTCTGCATCATGTTCATGTATTGGTTCTTGTGTATCTCTAGCTAGTGCTTCTAATTCAGACCTACAGTCTGCCTTCCCAGGCAGAACCACAATATCGACAGAAGCCAATGACAACCTCCCTTGAAGATGTCAAACAGAGTGCATTAAAAATTCAATCAAGGTTGTCAACTAGACAACCTAGTATGAGTTCGACGATATCCTTGGTGGATGTCAGCATCACAGCTGCGCCCATCAACAACTTCCATGTGATACTTTCAATGCAAACCAATGGAATTTTATAAGTACCACAAAGGTAACTCTGGCATGAAGTCTGAGCGCTACTCGGACTTACAAGAACGAATCTGCAATGCATCTGCATCGTCAGATAATGCACTAAGCCAAATATGAACCACGTGGGTGCGAACCTATTCTAGGAACGATTCCACAATCTAGTTCACGAACCAATCATACTTGCCTCGAGTCAAACGAGCGACCTACTAGTTAGCAAGAGTTTGCTCTTTCACAATATTTCAATAACTGACTATTTTAACCCACATTCACTTACCTTTGGTTATCTACTCTCTCTGATTTATCTACTTTCTCTACCCCTCTTGATTACACGGAATATGCCTTGTACTTAGCTAGAAATTAATCCGAATTCAATTTGCCCCTTTTCTACGTACATAATAACTATCACTGGTCACCAGTCATGGTCAATGCAGACTAAACAAATAAAGTTCGGGAAATCTCATGATGTCATGCATATCTTCTATTGCACGTCAATTTCAGTGCTATCCGAGATATCTCCGGTAGTTTCATACCGGCGCGCTTCTAGATTCACATTTGGTGGGGAGCGGTGCGGAGCTCTCTCAATAGGGACAACCGAGGAAATAATCAATCTCTAGTACGAGTATGTCTGTTGCAGAGCAGTACTTCACCGACCAACTGGTCCATGAGGGGCCTGGCTTTTTGCCCCATTTTCATACATTTCACCCGTTCACTCGCACAAACTATTCCGTGAGCAAACGGTGGTTTCCAGTGTGTTCCAACACGATCGAAGGAGTAAATGAGCTCCTTTGGTGTCCATGCCAACTTGTTGGATGGAACATCTGATGAGGAGGAGTCAACGATCATAGACTTTTTGTTAAACGGGTTCTGGATAGCAGGATACGGAATTAAATCACGCAGATCCAAAAAGACTTTTGTCCAACCCAGGTCATCCAGATTGTCAGAGATGTTGCTTTCAAAGCTATGCGACACTACCTTGTTGGTCTTGACCGAGAGGGCGTATGGACCTTCATTCTTCTTACTAGGATTCAATGTAATGTGAACCGTTCGCGATCTTGGCGACAAGAAGGCTGCAGATGCTGTCGGTACAGCAGGGTCGGTCTTGTATGCATTCACGAAGGCGACACGCTTCTCAAACCGCCGCAAGGGCCCCAAATATCGAACGCTAGTGCCCATCTCAGAGATGATGGGAGTATGGAGAAGGAGATCTCGAACGGTAGCACATGTGAGGTACCCAAAGGGTTTCACAACCAGATAATGAACTATGTTCTCTCGGTTCACTCCCAAATGAGGTGTTGCCACCGTACAGAATGCTCGGGGGGTGATCCGGTCGGTCCACTTCAAATGACCAAGTGCATATCGCGCATACAAGCCACCATTCGAATGGCCTACGAATGAGAGGGCGATTGGGCCCTTGATCTTGTTTAATTGTTCTTCCACCTCTTGTACCAAGCGGCGACCTCCATTCTTGATACCATCCGTGCTTTTTCCAATGTTGCATGTAGAGATATAGCAGACGAGGTTTTCTTCGTCGTCGTGCTGCTGCTCGGTTGTAGACTTCAAATATTTTACGGTATCGGCGTTTCCGAAGAGTCCGTGAAGCAACACGACCAAATGAGTTGTTCGTTCTATCTCCATCGTATTGAACGAAGTGTGGGAAGTATGTGTGCTGAATTAAGCGACTGTTTCAGATAGTTACGTACCGGGTATGGGCGTTGTCACTTGTATTCTTGGTTGGGGGTTTGCATGGATGCGAGATTTTGACTCAAAGCTTGCTGTGTGAGTCTTGTTGTCGACAAATGTAGTAGTCAAAATCAAGAAGGGGGAATTCCAATACTGTATAGGGATCGGAACGCGACCTCGAGTACTAATCAATTGGCTCCCGTACCTAATCTACCTGTTTCATGCCACCACTGGAATGTAGTATGAGCATCTTCGAATCTTGTTGGTGGCTACTGGTGTACTGTGCATATTGTTGTACGCTGCTGGTACGTGAGTGTAATCTCACCTTGTGAGCGTCAAGTGTTTTGTTTACTTGACTGAGTAACCACGGGCCCGAGACGAGACTACTACGGAGACGTTGAAATGGAATTTTCGCGCATTCCATGTTGGCTTATCTGTTGTACGGGATGCACCAGCGCAACAGATAGAATCGCAACCAAATACGAGTATCTCAACATCGACAGAGAGAGGCGAGGACGTGGGTCAGACTTGGCGGGAGGGGGACTTTGAGAGCCAGTGTGTGACTGGCGCTCGTGTTATTGGACCCCTCTTGCTGGAAGTTATTGGAGAGGCTGAGAAGCTGAATGAAAACCACCGAAAGGGCAGCCACCAAAAACCACGCCCGTTGATGAAGGGCCCGCTTCGGGAATTCGGCACATTATTTCGATTGCGTAGGGGCAGTCACGATGTGCACCAGCGCAAGAAACGGATCGCCCCGGCACAAAAGACCCTCAGAAGCCTCCTCTAGCGCGTTTTACTTTGGAAGCACTCTATGAAATGCGCGAGGCACTAAGGCGAACCATAGACGAAGGGTCTTATAAGGTGTTGAAGCGATGCAAACGGAGTCGAAACCCCGTGACTGTTTGGTGGCTTGCGAAGAAAAACATCCATACTACTTGGCAAATCCGTAACAACTTGTTTACCCACGCAATAGTACATGTATCTTCGCTGAAATTCAAACGTGTGGACACATTGATAGCTTCTTTGCCACAGGACATACATGCCCATGCCACTATCCTTCGAACTGGGAAATCAATGGTTGCAATCTTACGCTCGAGCAGCTACCATTGCGGCACGGTTTCTGCCGTTCTCTAATCTGTGGTCTCATTTATTCTGGCTCAGCTGGTTTATTTGATTGATTCGTGGCGTGAGCTGTTGATAGCGTCGTCCTAAACGAACCCGCAAATGCCACGTTGCTTCCTTCGTTACAGAACGAGGTCAACATCCATGCAATGAATCCGTATGAAGACCTCGTGGGTGATTCCCTGAGAGTATCTGTATCCGCGAGACTTCCTAGAGCCAACCTTGACAGGAAGGGTTGCTTTGAAACCAGCTTCGCGCGACAATTCAGGAAAAATTCGACAGCGTCCAGAGGTCGACACTCAGAGCCGATCAAAGCGAGGATCGAGTTTGGAGATCGAAGAACAGCGGCCGTGCACTGGAACGATTTGGCTAACAGGTGGATCGTGGTTGATGCCTGGTACAAAGTGGCCTCGTTCTGCTGATCATGCTTGTAATCTAGGCTTCTTTTCACAAGACGGGCGATCTGTGATGTGATGTTCGTCCTCGACAAGATTGTGGTCCCCGCTTTCATCAGTCTCTTCATTTTGACTTTCGTCCTCTTCATCACTGTCGCAACACGGTAGCTTGGATGTTTTCTGATGAGGACAAGCGACCGTCGTACCTCGTTGTTTGCGACCAAATGGTTTCAAAGGGAAATGCTCTTTGGTGAGACAATCCAGTTGTTTACGCTCGCATGACAGGTAGTCGATCGAGGTGGCGTGTGCGGATCCGAGCACATCTCGCACCTCACTCCAATCCTCCAAGACTGCACGTTCCAACCCACAACCAGCGTGTAGACATGCCAGACAGCCACTCAATAGTGTCCAGGCTTCATCACCAAGCCAGTTGATCACCCAGCAATCTTGGTCATCCATGGCCACACTGGGATTTGCGGATATAATCTTGTGCAAGACTCTTTCTTGAATCACATCTTTGATAAAGTCTCCAATCTCCTCGTTGGCTTCGAGGAAGTGTTCAAACACCTTGGAGATTCCTATACCACCATTTTGATCATCAGCACTTTCGATCAAATTATCCCAATTCTCCGAGAGGTACTTGCTAGCACCATCATCTGAATTGTGAATTGTCGTCTGGTAACTAACAATATCTCGCTGGTACTTCAATACTTGCCGGGCCTGTTCTCGCAAGGAAACACCTTCAAAATTGAACTTCCATCGAGGATCCTCTACCTCAAAGGCTGTTCGCAATGCTTGGATAGTCTCATTGTGGTCCCTGTCACACTTACACTTGAAAGATTCTTCTTCTCCTGAGTATTTGCTTTCAAAAAGGCGGTCGTTGCACCCGGGGCACTGATGCAAAACGTTTTGACTAGTGCCTATAAAGTCCAACACTAGCTGATAATCATGATCGTATCCGTTTGAGAGCTTCTTGTTCGGATCACCCACTATGGACTTGAACGAGCGGCAGACTTGGGGGAGGGCATGAAAGTCGTAAAATCGAAGGAGCTTACTCGTCAAAAGAATGGGCAAGACTTGATCCAACAGCGGAGAAGAAGACATCGCTGCCATGAACAGGATGTTGTTGGTTGTAAATGAAAATAGTTGCCGCGTGGTACAACAAAAATGAGCTACATGTTGCAGTCGAATGAATCGAATGCGGCGAGTATAGACTAAATAGCGTCGTAACTGCACTAATAGAGCCTTCACAGCACATCCTACTCGAGCCAGTTGCACCAACAGAGCCCTCATTGCTGCCATAAGAATGCACAGGAGCAAAAGGTGGCCTGCTGTATGTGCAAAATCTAGCAACGAGACAGTCCTGACCTGCCTTGCCACCGAGCATTTCGTGCTGTTGCACCTTGGGAACCACAAAGCCACTTCAATATTGACGCGCCACTTGCATGGGCGTGCCTCTTGGACGGCGTGCTGTCGAAGTACACCTGGATAGAGCGCGGCGGTGGTCGTGCTGTCACCATTTCGAGGCAAAACCTTAGAACTGGTCGAACAAAGGGCGCCGAAGTCGTCAAGTTACAGATACCTGATACTCCGTGAAGTCAAAAAGCACCTAAACTATATATTCACGGTGACAAGAGTCGATCAATCAGCCACACTGCTGTCTTTAGATAAGCTCTTCATAGAGGCTTCGCTAATTCACTGATATCACTCTAGCCGATAGCTAAGCTGGCAAACCTGTCAGGGTCGCCGTTCCCTTTCCAAAATGGGATATATAAAGCTCTGCAATTGTATTGAGAGACCTCCGTTTATCATAATAGTTCGCAGAGTGACCCCAGAGCGAACCGTAAGCTTGGGAGCGAAGTCAGTCGGGCCACGAACGAATCCTTACCCGGTTATTGGAAGCCGTAGCAGCGATGCATTGCATGTAAGTAGAGACTCGGAGCTATCGAAAGCACTAACAGCGTTCGAAGCAGTCTCCCTAGCTGAGAAGATGCGCAGAAGATCGCAACTGAGGTGCGGGAATCCCAAAAGCTCGCTCAAGATCCAAAAGATCTTACCCGAAAGGGACTAGCGGAACAGAATGTGTTTTCAACGTCCTTCTGTACGTGAAAAAGACGGCCCGTCGCCGTCGCGTGCAATGTCTCGTATCAACAAGGGTGCACTGTATGCCTCATCGACGGGGTCATTGCTCCAAGATGAAGGAAATCTGCGATGACTTCCACAAGAAAAGCCACATCCTAACAATTTCTTACTCAGACGACGTCATCTGAGTCCAGGAGTTGGTACTGATGATGCGTACGAAGGACAAAGACACATCAGTTCTGGAGGTCATACTCGAATCAATCGTACCTGTAGGACATCCAGACATATTCCTCACAATTTTGAAGTTAGACTTTCGACAATGAAATTTCTTCAGCTTCTCGTTGCAACTGTTACCGTTCATGAAGTTGCTGCCAATAATCTTCGCTCCAGAAATGCAGTAGAGCAAGTGGACGAGTGCAAGGACTCCTATCCCTGTCCTGGAGTCAAAGGGGTCAATTCGTATTGCGTAGATGACTTTGCACCAAAGAGGTTCAAATGCGGGTGCATGCCAGGCTACACGGCTATTGTCAACGAGACTTTGATTGAAGGTTT
>JAVCKV010123124.1:0-19446 GCA_032274145.1 Herpochondria borealis | reverse complement strand
CTCTTATTACCTAATGCTTTAGTGTAACTCCCTTTATTGGGCAAAAGCGTTCTATTTGAAGCTTAGTAGTGATAAACTGCCTATAATCTACCATTTCTGTAAAATCGAGCAGCTCTTGTTGCTAAAATAGCTGATTTTCCTTATTTTCGTAAACATATCCAACTTAACTTAGATCCTTAACCTCCATGAAATACATCCTCCTTTCTTTCCTTTTCTGTTTTTCGGCGATTCTACCTACTTCTGTACAAAATACCGCAGTAGTTGAGTGGACAACTCCTATGGATCACGATCTTGGAGATATTGAGCTCGAAAAACCGGTCACCGTTCAATTTCAATACAAAAACATCTCTGACAAGCCGATTACCATAGATAATGTACGCCCAACTTGCGGCTGTACCGCTCCTACTTGGACGGATGCCCCCATTGAACCAGATTCCATTGGTACCATAGAAATCGAATATTCTGCTAACCAGCCTGGTTATTTCCGTAAAAAAATCAAAGTATTCTTTAATGCGCAACAAAAAGCAGAACGCTTATACCTAGAAGGTTTTGTGGAGAAGTGATGTTATGCCAACAGCTCAACTGTTAGGTTAACATTCATCGACAAAATCTCCCCCCTCGTCCAAGAATCTCTTTTTTACAGACCCTAAGCCTTCCTTTCACGTTCAATTTCAAGTCGCAAACTAACCTTTCTGTATTCACGAAAGAAAATATATCTTTGCGGTCATTAATTAAGTTAACACCGCTGTTAACTTCTGTTCTCTGTTATGATAACAGTTACACTGTTATCAACTGTTCTTAACAAATAAAAATCAACCAAAGTGAGTGTACTGCTATTTTTAATCTTCTCTTATATTCTGACTTGTGTTACCTTATATAAGGTCTTTCCAAAAGCTGGTGTTGATGGCTGGAAAGCATTGGTACCTGGACTCAACTTCATCGAGTGGTGTAAGATCATCGGGAGACCTGGCTGGTGGGCAGCCTTATTGCTCATTCCTATCGTCAATATCTTTATCTGGGTTGGAATGTGTGTGGATATGGTTCGTTCTTTTGGGAAATATGAATTAAAGGATTCTGCTTTGGCAGTGATTTTTGCTCCGATTTCCTTTTTCCTATTGGGAAAAAACGACGATGATAAATATCTTGGACCAACCATAAAGGCGGAAGGCGACTACGCCCAACAACTGAAAGAAGCACACGCAAAAGGAGATACGAGAGCCGTCAAAAAATTAGAATACAGCAATCCTTATAGTAAATCAGAAGGTCGCGAATGGGTAGAATCCATTGTCTTTGCTGTTTTTGCTGCAGCTTTTATTAGAATGTTCCTCATAGAAGCTTACGTTATTCCAACGCCTTCTATGGAAGGTTCTTTGTTGGTTGGTGATTTTCTTTTCGTAAGTAAAGCGCATTATGGAATTCGGACTCCGATGACTATTGCACAGTTTCCACTCTTGCATAATACAACGCCATTTGTTGGGACAGAGTCTTACTTGAAGAGTCCAAGCCTGGGTTACCACCGTTTGCCTGCTATTACAAATGTGAAAAGAAACGACCCTATCGTATTCAATTATCCAGAAGGAGATTCTGTTTATATGGCTCCGGGCCGTACCGTTAGTGTACATGACATTAGACGAAATCCGGGCTACCGTAGAATGGTTCAAGGACGGAATTTATCCTTGCGTGTTCGTCCAATTGACAAACGAGATCATTACATCAAAAGATGTCTAGCTTTGCCTGGAGATGAAATTGAGATTAGGAATCAGAAAGTGTTCATCAATGGCGAACCTGCTCCAGAACCTTCCGGTGTGCAATTCAATTATGTCGTCACTTTAAAAGGTGATCCTTCTGGGCCATTGAACAAAACATTAAATGAAAAACTGGACGAATTAGGTGTAAACCTTGGTGAAATTGAGCGCGGTAGTGGTAATCCCCAAAGAGAATACGCCTTAACAAAAGCTCAGGTTGCTGGGCTACAAAAAATGGGCGACCAAGTGAGTCTGGCACCGAGCCCATACAAAGTTCCTCCTCAGCTTATCTTCCCGCACGACCCTGGCAACTTCGGCGAATGGGGTGTCGATAATTATGGTCCAATCAAAATACCTAAGGCCGGTGAAAGTGTTGTTATAACACCTAACAACATTGCCATGTACGATCGGATCATCCGAGTTTATGAGAATAATGAAATGAACATCAAAAGTGGACGAATCTTTATCAATGGTGAACAAGCTACCAAGTATACGTTCAAACAAGACTACTACTGGGCTATGGGAGACAACCGCCACAATTCGGAGGATTCTCGTTTCTGGGGTTTTGTACCCGAAGACCACATGGTTGGAAAGCCTTTGTTTATCTGGTTCTCTACTAAAAACGGAAGCATTATGAATGGTATTCGTTGGTCACGGATTTTTAGTTCGGCTAATAAGATGTAGATATCTATTCATAATTCTAGGATAAGGCAAATCCCTCAAACGATCTTTGGTCTTTGGGGGATTTGTTATTTCTAAGATTGAAGCTGTTTAAAGCTGTCTTCTAGAGTCGAGGATAAGTGCTTGATTTTCAAGACAAAGCTCTTTGCCATCCCATCCGCAAGCGGGAAATTCTTGTCAGAATTTATGTAGCCTTAGCTACGGTGACGAAAGAAAGCTGAAGTATTGGGGATCAATAACTTATCCGCAGACATAGGAAATAACTTTAAACAACTTCATTAGGGGAAACCTCATCTTTTTACTACATTTACCATAAATAGACATCACCTAACCAAAGCATCACCCATGCTCCAAAAGATAATCGATTTCTTTAAAAGCCTTTTTGGCGGATTTAGCTCTTCTAAACCAACACCTGCTAAGCCACCTGCTCCTACCACCAGTTACCCCAGTTCTACTCTACCTTCTGCAAACGAAACAGAACCACAGGATGGATCTGAAATAACGACTGACACAGCTGTTGTTATCGTAAAAGAAGACGACCCTATTGTCGGAACCAATGATCCAGTTGATGATACCAACGTAGACCTCCCAGGTTCCAATACGGGCACCCTCTCTGATGATGATCTTGAAGTTACTCCAGACACAGGTAGCTCTGGATCGGAAACACCTGAGGAAGAACCGGAGCCAACTAATAACAATGACACTACAGGTGATTCTTCCTCTTCGGGAACGAGTACCACTACTCCACCTAAAGATACCGAAACCACCACCGATACGGATGGGCCTTCTAAACACAAACCCCGTTATCTTTGGATGATAGACAATGGTCATGGTAAAAAAACGGCTGGTAAACGATCTCCTAAGTTTCCAGATGGATCTCAGCTCTTAGAATACAAATCCAATCGAGATATTGTGGAAAGAATGGTTAGACTACTGAAGCAAAAAGGCGTTAAGCATTATGTTGTAGTACCAGAAGTAGATGTAGATAATTTGTTAGAAGAGCGTGTTCGTCGTGCCAATGATAAGAAATCCCCACTGCCACGCTTGTTTTTATCTGTACATTCCAATGCGGCTCCTGCGCCCTTAGGAAAGTGGTCTGATCCAAAAATAAGCGGAATCGAAACTTGGTATTACCACAATAATTCAAGAGGTAGAAAAGTAGCTGCCATCTTTCAAAAACATATAGTAGCTGCAACAGGTTGGAAAAACAGACATATTAAATCTAGACCAACCAACCAGTTCTATGTACTTCGGAATACAAATATGACGGCTGTATTAACGGAGAATGGTTTTTACAATAACAAAGCACAATGCCTTGAATTGATGAAAAACGAAACGAAGGATAAAATCGCAGCAGCACATGTCGACGCGATTATGGAGATTGAAAAGAAAGGGGTTTAGCTAAAACGGAGCTGCTTAATTTCCTATAGAAGTAACCTCCACCTCTACTCTCCGGTTCTTCTTTCGCAAACGGTCGGAGGAGTTGTCATTTATAGGTTGATCACCACCGTAACCAACCGTTTCAATACGAAGCGGATTAATGTACTGCTTATAGACTAGATAATTTTTAATGGCCTTTGCCCGATCTTCAGATAATTTAAGCAATGCGGATTCTTCTCCCTGATTATCAGTATGTCCAGATACTCGGATATAAATGCCAGGATGTTGTTTGAGGTAGTAGGCCAGCTTGTCAATTTCTTTGTAGGAATCTTTACGAACCACTGCTTTAGACTGCATAAAATAAATGGACTGCAAGTCAATTTTCTTTCCAACCTCTGGTTCTCCTTTTATAATTTCAATTTCCTTAGCCAATACTTCTTCCTTTTTCTCTCCTTTAATAGGGTCGAGGTAGAATTTTATTTCTTTTACATAATTCGTCTTCATAGTTGGACCTGTAACAACCACTACTGCATCCGGCTCAAAGCCTTCTTTACTAGCCGTGATCGTAGCCTTGGTATCCCATGCTAAAGTCATTTTAAAGTTACCTCCTTCTCCTCCTTGAACAATGCTTGGATTATTGTTTTTTTTCTCACAAAGAATTTGAGCACCTTCAATCGGTTTCATCGTTTCTTTATTGAAAACAAGACCACGGATATTGAGTGATTCCGATTTCGGAGAATCGATTTGGACGCGAAAAATATCCCAATTTTGATTTCGGTTAGAACAGAAGTAAAGATGTCCCGTAGTAGAGCAAAAGTAAGGATGGCTATCGGATGCCTTTGAATTAATGGGACTAATGAATTTTCTAGGCGCGGTCCAATTTTCCCAGCTATTATCTATTCTACTCTGCACATAGATATTACTGTGCCCCTGTCTTTCACCACGATCAGAAGAAAAGAACAACTTCGTTCTGTCTTTCGACAAATGTGGTGTTCCTTCTCTGTAGGGAGTATTGACCCCTCGTCCTAAATTCTTTGGAGCGGACCAAGAACCATTTCTTTGTTTAAAACAAACATATAAATCTGATTTCCCAACAGCATCCTTCCGTTCCAAAGAAAGAATCATTATTTGACCATCTTCACTAATCGTCAGATTCACATCTGGACCAGAGTTATGATAGTTGTTAATCGCAATTGGTTTTGGAAATGCCCACTCCCCATCCGCTGAAAGATGCGAGGTCGAAAACCCCTTTTGCATACCTCCTCTTGCTGAAAATTGATTGACAACAATTACTTCATTACTCTGTGGAATGATGGCACTAATACTATTCGGAAGTGCATTGTTAAGTGGCGAGCCTGGATGTGTAATCACATCAAAATTTTTCTTAGCACTGTTTGCTACAAAAATATCCTGATTGTAAACAGAATTAATGGGATCATAGACCTGCTGACCAGAAATATCTGTAAATATTTCTCTCAGGCGAGCGAGGTATTGCTCTGGTGGTAAAACCTTAGAAAGGTCCTGCCCTCCTTCGATGAGCGATCTTTCAAAGTGCTCACTCCGCATTCTAGTAAAATACAAGACCAAGCCATCAGGAGAGATACAAGGAGCAATTTCATCATGAGTAGCCGTATTAATGGCTTCATTCAAGTATTCCAATCGAAGATTCTGCCCAGAAGTGTAGTTACACGACAAAAATGAAAAAAATACAATTAACAAGTGATTAATTAAATTCATACTCAATGCTGAGACTATTTAGTTAGCTAGTATACTAGTTGTAAAGAGGCAAAAACAAACGGAACTGTCCTCTGAACCTTATTCTCCAGTTCAATAGTATTACATGACAACCAATATGCCAATCTTATAGTAATAATGAGATATATGTAGAAAAGACCGTAAAATGAAGAAATAGACTTACAAAATCTCACTTCTTCCCATTTTTACCTTATGGGATATAGAAGTACAGCTTTTACAAGGCTATTCTAAAGAAAACGGCCAAAGGATAGCGACTTATTATCGGCAACAATAGCAAACGATACCGTGAACTTTGGACATTGGTCATTATCGTAGAAACTGATGTAGACTTACATCCCCTCCTAACCCAACCTTCTTTCAAAGTCTTTCGTGTTTCAGATAACGGTCAATATTGCTCAAGCTATTTAGAGCTTTATTCTTCATCTCTAACACAAAGCTTATGAAAACGAACTACATCTTATTTTACATACTCCTATCTTTAACAATAGTTCTACAAAGTTGCGTTGGCTACAATATTGTTGTGGATACTTATACCAATCCTAAGGATCCAGCAATAAAACAACCCTACTACAGCGCCAATTACAAAAAAATCCCATTCTACGTTGAGGATAATAGACCTGCCGAGGACTATGAAGCACTAGTTAGAATTACCGTTACGGGAAATAGCTCAGCTTCACGAGAAAAATTAATACATCAGATGAAAAAAGAGGCCGCACAATATCATGCAGATGGAATCATTTTACTGGACGAAAAACGAATTGTCCGAGAAAGCGTTAATGGTTTTGCTTTGGCTGTTAATATCGTTTCTATTTTTGGCGACTATGAGGATTGTGATGAACCAGAGGATTTACCTGTCGAAAACGAGTATCATGCCTTAAAGATGGAAGGGATTGCTTTTCGATATAAGTAAGATTCAGTCAATAGTACGAAAAGATTCGTATTTTCTTTGTCTATCCCCTGTTTATTCCTAAATTAGCTTATGTTAAGAACTCAATTAAGTTTTCTAAGTAGCAACGAAAAATTAAATCTCAGTTTTTTTCGTGTAATACTAAGCATAAATTAAGCGAATAAATACGACAGCAATGATACCCAATAAGCTAAAACAAACCTTCCGATCTTTTAAAAAAAACAAGGTGTACACGCTCATAAATATATTTGGCCTTTCGCTTGGAATGGCTTGTTGTTTTTTAATGATTCTCTATTGTGTTCACGAATTTAATTACGATAACTTCCATGAAGACAAAGGTCAGGTCTATCGTATCGAGTACAGTATGCGGAGCACTACAGGGAATATGGCTCGTATCCCTCCCACTATTCAGCCTGCCTTAGCTGATTATATTCCAGAAATAGAAGCTAGTGCTCGCTTTTATCCCCGAGCGCTGAGTGTTGAACTATCAGAAGCTAAACGCCAATTCGAAGTAGAAAATGTCTTTTTCGTTGATCCTTCTGTCGTTGATGTTTTTGCTTTTGAATATTTGCAAGGAAATGCTGATTTGGCTTTTAATAAACCAGAGGCCGTTGTCCTTAGTGAACGAACGGCTCTACACTTTTTTGGGCATACTAATGTTGTTAATGAGGCCTTGACCCTTGCCGGAGAAAAAGGGTTTCGAGTATCTGCGGTTGTAAAAGACTGGCCGAATAATTCGCATCTGGACTTTGAAGTATTGTTGCCTTTTGAAACGATGTACAAGGTAGAACCGATTCATGCAAGGAAGCTTGCCCGACAATTTGTGGAGAACAACTGGACGGCAACTCATTCTTATACTTATGTAAAACTGAAAGCAAATACTGACCCTGAGCGAGTAGAAGAGCGCTTTGCCAATTTAATCGATGAAAAAAGTGATGAACAGCTAAAAGCGACACAAACGCTTAGTTTACTACCCATTCAAAATATTCATTTGTACTCTGATAACGGTGGGCCCAAACCAGCAGGGAATATAAAGTATCTTTATCTCTTTCTTCTGATAGGCATTTTGACCTTGGGTATTGCTTGCATTAATTTTATTAATCTGAGTACTGCCAGTGCTATGACTCGTACCAAAGATATAGTCGTGCGCAAATTGTTGGGCGCACAGCGTAGTGAGTTGGTCGGGCGTTTTCTAAGGGAATCTGTATTACTTAGTTTCCTTGCTTTTCTCATTGCTATCCTACTTTCCGTTCTCGCCCTGCCCTATTTGAATAATCTGACCGGAGTAGAAATTTCCTATCGCTCTTTTCTTTCTCCATCTATAATAATGCTCTTTAGTGGCATCTTTTTACTAACCGGCTTTTTAGCTGGCTTGTACCCTGCCTTTTTCATAAGCCGGTTCAATCCTGAAAGTTTCCTAAAAGGTATAAGCAGTCACAGTACGAAAGCAGGAAATAACTGGCTTAGAAAGGGACTAATAACGCTCCAATTCTTAGCGGCCATCACTTTCATTGCCGGAACCTTAACAATAATATTACAAATAAGTTATTTGCAAAACAAACCCTATGGTTTCGATACAGAACTCTTACTCGATCTTCCTCTAAATAGCGGCAATAATCTAATGGCTGTTCTTCGTCCAGGTGATGTGGACTTACGAGGCCGTATGAATGCTTTTGACAAAACCTTATTGGAAAATCCGGGCATTAAAGCCGTCACTCAATGTTCTCGGTTACCGGGATTAGGAACCATTTCTTACCACATCTCCGCTCCCGACCTTCTTGTTTCAGAAAATGTGACCACTAAAGTGCTCTCTGTCGACTATGACTTCTCGGAAACAATGAAATTGGAACTTGCTGCTGGCCGTGACTTTGACGCTTCTTTTGGAACAGACCACATCAGCTCTTTTATGATCAATGAAAAGATGATCAGCTTATTGAATTTGAAAAATTCGGAAGAGGCCATTGGAAAAACCATATCAGTAGGTAGAAAGGATGGACAAATCGTTGGTGTCTTGAAGGACTTTCATTATGAAAATTTACGGCAGGAAATACTTCCGCTGACCATGGAAGTAAACCCTGGTGGTTTTGGTCATTTTGCACTGCGTATCGAAAATAAGAATATTCCAGAAACACTGGCCTTCATTGAAGAAAAATGGAAGCTAGCATTCCCTGAGAAAGTCTTTGAATATACTTTTTTAAAAGAACGTATCAACGAAAGTTACCAATCAGAAAGTCGCTTGGCAAGTATCATTGGCTATGTTGCCTTTTTTACTATTTTCATTTCTTGTTTTGGTCTATTCGGACTGGCGACACTATTGACACAACAACGCTTTAAAGAAATAGGTATTAGGAAAGTATTAGGTGCTTCCGTTAGTCAAATTCTGCGTTTAATAGCACGGGACTTCCTACAGTTGATTGCCCTTGCCATGCTCATCGCCATTCCGATCACCTGGTATTTTATGAATAATTGGTTAATGGGTTTTGCTTATGCCATTGATTTTCCATGGTGGACAACAATTGTCAGTGGTATAGCTGTCATCCTAATTTCATTTATAACAATAAGCGTACAATCATTAAAAGCGGCTTTTTCTAAGCCTGTGGATGCCATTCGAGATAAATGATTTCCCACCCTACAATTTACGCTCCATTTCTGCCTTCTATTACACTTTTTAGAAGCCTTTTAATAATATCCGACTTTGAAAAATAGCCGACCTAAAGGAACTGCCTAAATTGACTAAATAATTTCTCCCTCCTACGGTCACAAATGAAAAACTTATGGGGTATTATATCCGCATACCCCTTTGATAGCCCGATAAAACCAAAACTTAACACCTTCTAATAATGGCTAAGTCTCAAACGAAATTTCCCCCAAGGAAGAAAAAAGCGCCTACAAAAGTTACTGCTCCTCTAAAATCTACCTCTCTAAAAGAGAGTAAATTTAATAAGGTCCTTTGGCAAAATGCCCTCTTCTTTCTAATTATTACGGCTGCTTTTGTTGCCGTTTACTTTCCGTCCTTCAAATCTCAATTGGACCTCAACGGAGACAATGCCTCTTATTATCTTTTAGGAAAAAGTATCTCGATGGGCCAGGGTTATAACCTATACAATGACCTTAATGCCAGTCCGCATAGTCACTTCCCTCCTGGGTACCCGATCATTATTGCATTTCTTATGATTTTCAGTAAAAGTACAACTTGGTTAAAAATAGCCAATGGTATTTTCTTTTTGGGCTCTCTAATTTTGTCTTTTCAGGTTTTCCGAAAGTTTGAAGTAAAATGGCAGGTGGCGATGGTGAGTGTACTTTTTATGGTTTTCAATTATCATCTGGTCAAATCGTCCACCATCATTATGAGTGAAATTCCCTTTTTGCTCTTTGGAATGATCACCGTATGGCTACTCATGCAGCTAGATTTCAATAAAGAATTCTGGCGGGACAAGAAGTTTTATTATTTCCTCTTGGCCCTTTCCTTTTCATTTCACATTCGAACAGCTGGAGTAGCGCTTGTTGCTGGGGTAATGTTTTATTTATTATTAGAAAAACACTGGAAAGCCATCGGAGCCGTTTTTGGAGGTTTTGCCCTATTGGCTATCCCATGGGTTCTTAGAGGAAAGATACAGGGCTTAAGTAGTAGTTATTCCAAACAATTATTCAAAGTAAATCCTTACCAATTAGAGCTTGGTGATGCCGGACTGATGGATTTTGTAGATCGTTTCGGCGATAACTTTCTGAGATACGTCAGTAAGGAAATTCCGATTGCATTATTTACTTTTTTAGATGTCAACTACCAAGTAGATGCTCCTCCCTCTGCTTACATAAATGGAGGCTGTCTGATTCTACTTGGACTTTGGGGAATCTACGTACTTCCTAAATATCGTTCACTAATCATTGGCTACCTTGGTGGTTCCTTTTTCATTTTGCTTCTATGGCCAAAAGTATGGCATGGCGCGCGCTTCGTGTTACCGCTCATCCCTATTATGATCTTTTTAGTTGTCAGTTCTGCCAGTTGGATTTCAGAAAATTTATTCTCATTGGTTAAATTAAAATCGGCCTATTTTCCATTCCTTTTGCTGCCATTTATATTTTTGAATTTACAAACATATAAACCCAATATGAATGCTAAAATCCAGAGCTATCCTTTGAGTCGTTTGTTCTTGGAAGCCAAAGTTGATTATCCTGCGAATTGGCAAAACTACATCAAGATAGCCAAGCACGCCAAAGATAATTTGCCATTAGGCAGTATCATTGCCTGCCGGAAACCTCAGATGTTTCATATTTTCTCTGAACGCTTTACAACACTTTATCCATACCTTGAAGATGATCAGGCGCTGATTTCCGGAATGGAAAAGAAGAACGTAAAATATGTGGTTGTTGATCCACTCGGTTATTCTTCTACCAGTAAATATCTAGTACCTGCAATCAACAAAAACAATATCAGATTCAAGAAACTCTTGCATTTAAAAAACCCAGATAGTTACCTAATGGAATTATTGCCCGCAAAGTAGTTTGTCCATTCCCTAAGAAATCGTTAGTTTGGCGTCTCAATTTAATTGGATATCAAGATCAATAACGATATGAGCAAAAAGAAAACCCTCAGTTTTTGGGAAATTTGGAATATGAGCTTCGGCTTTTTCGGCATTCAAATGGGCTTCGCCTTACAGAATGGTAACGTAAGTAGAATTTTCCAAAATTTAGGCGCTTCTATTGACGATCTGCCCATTCTTTGGGTCGCTGGCCCGCTAACCGGACTCATTGTTCAGCCCATCGTTGGCTATCTCAGCGATCGTACTTGGCATTCCAAATGGGGACGCCGACGTCCTTTCTTCTTTATTGGTGCCTTACTCGCTTCTATTTCCCTTTTCATTATGCCCAACTCTCCTATGCTTTGGGTGGCCGCTGGTATGCTCTGGATTATGGATGCCAGTATCAACATCACAATGGAGCCCTTCCGGGCTTTTGTAGGGGACAATTTATCAAATAAACAAACCACCACCGGCTTTGCCATGCAGAGTTTCTTCATAGGTCTGGGAGGCTACTTGGCTTCCTGGCTACCTTCTATTTTTGACTGGGTTGGAGTGGCCAACGAAGCACCAGAGGGAGTGATACCTGATACCGTAAAGTATTCTTTTTATGTTGGAGGAATATTGTTTTTTCTAGCCGTTTTATGGACTGTTTTGAAATCCTGGGAATATTCTCCTGAAGAAATGAAAGCCTTTGATAAAGAGACAACAGAGTATCAAATTGCAGAGCGTGCTCCTTCCTGGTATCAAAATAACAGTTCAAAACACATCTACGCTGGCTTGGCAAGTATGGCGGTTGGCGCGATTTTATTTTATATCATCTATAACTATGGCCTCAAGAAGGATCTTTATGTATTGGCTTTAGGGATCTTTGGCTTATTTGGTTCCTGCTTCCTTGTTTCGGGCTTATTGCAAAAAAACAAGAATTATAACAATGGTTTTGTAACCATAATGAACGATTTTCAAACGATGCCAAAGACCATGGTACAGCTTTCTTTTGTTCAATTTTTCTCTTGGTTTGCTTTATTCTCTATGTGGATTTACGCTACTCCTGCGATTACCCAACACATTTATGGTGCAACAGACACTACTGGTGAAGTATATAATCAAGGAGCAAATACCGTAAGTGGAATGATGGGGAATTACAGTTTGATAGCTGCGCTCGTTGCCTTCCTTTTACCAATGCTCGCTAAAATAACTTCTCGAAAATTTACGCATATGCTCGCTCTTTGCCTCGGAGGCTTAGGACTTATTTCTATCTACTACATGGAAGCAGGACTATTGTTACAATGGTTACCAATGATAGGAGTCGGAATCGCCTGGGCGAGTATTCTATCCGTCCCCTACGCTATGCTGGCCGGAGCGCTACCTTCTGATAAGATGGGTTATTATATGGGGGTTTTCAACTTCTTCATTGTCATTCCTCAATTGGTTGCTGCTTCGGTTTTAGGCTTTATACTCAGTACCTTTTTTGATAGCCAACCTATTTATGCCATGCTGATTGGCGGGGTTTCCATGATTATTGCAGGGCTGCTGACGATGATGGTGGATGATTCGGATAATGACTAATCGATAATTAATAAGCCTGAAATCCTATCCTATTCTATATCGTCTCTGCAGCGCTGTGTGGAACCTTCTTTGAAGAAAACCTTGTGTTTCCTTGCATTCTCATTCGACAAACTCAGGCAAAGCCTTGGCCTAATTTTTAATTTCCATTCATACTCCTCCCCTATCTTACTCTCTTTCAATGCGTTAGAGTACCAATCAAAAATCAATTCATTTTTCCCATCTCTTTTCTAAACTTTATTACAGAACGATCGTTCTAATATCATTCAAATAACAGAACGATCGTTCTAATATAATTAATCATTAAAAATAATACAATCATGAGTAAGTTAACAGGCAAAGTAGCCATCATTACGGGAGCGACTAGTGGTATGGGATTAGACACCGCTAAATTATTTCTAAAAGAAGGGGCCAAGGTTGTTCTAACCGGAAGATCTCAGGAGAAGCTAAATGCCATTGCAAAGGATTTGACGGGAGATTACCTTCTCGTTCCTGCCGAAGCTTCTAGTACCGCGGATAGCAAGAAGCTGATTGAAAAAACAGTTAATCACTTTGGAAAGATTGATGTACTCTTTTTGAACGCCGGTATTTTCAGAGTAGAAGGAACGGGCGCACTGACGGAGGAAATCTTTGATGAAGTTTATAATGTTAATGTCAAAGGACCACTCTTTACAGTGAATGAGGCAACAACTTCCTTAAACGAGGGGGCAAGCATCATATTCAACACGAGTATCACAAGTGTAAAAGGTTTTCCAGGCATGGCAGCATATGCATCCAGTAAGGCGGCTTTACGCTCGATTTCTAAGACGCTAGCAGCTGAGTTTGGCCCCAAAGGAATTAGAGTAAATGCGCTGAGCCCTGGCCCTATTGACACTCCAATTTACGGTAAACACAATGTAGACCAACAACAAATTACAGATATGGCCAGTTCTTTTCCTTCTATGGTTCCACTAGGCCGTTTTGGCGAAGGCAGAGAAATAGCAACCGTAGCCTTATTCCTTGCTTCGGATGACTCCTCCTTTATCACTGGAGCAGAGATTCCGGTAGATGGTGGATTTGCACAAGTGTAAGTACATTGTTAATTTCTTATTTATAAGAGACTCCAAGCATCCTTTTATGAATCTTGAGTCCCTAAAGTGCACACGGAATTCCTTCGACTTTTAGTTCTAGGTATTCTGTGCGCATTATTTTATTCAATTAGTTATCTTTGCCTAAATAAACAAAAGTTCATGGCGCGTACCAAAGCATTTGACAAGGCGGAAATTCTGGAAAAGGCAAAGCAATTGTTCTGGAAACAAGGCTTTCATGCTACTTCTATTCAAAATCTAGTAGATCATCTTGGCATCAACCGAGCCAGTATCTATGATACTTTTGGAGATAAGAACAAGCTCTATGAAATGGCTTTCCGCTCATACCGAGAGGAAAACGCAACCTACCTACAAAAGAGAATGGACAAGTTTAAATCCATCAAAAATGGTTTGCGTACGTTGTTAAGAGAAGCAATTAGTGCAACCCTCAATGATGGGGATTGTAAAGGATGCTTTATCGTAAATTGTACTTCTGAATATTTGCCAAAGCATCAACATATCCTACCAGAGCTGTTGGACAATAAAATTATTTTTGAAAAAACTTTTAAGCAAACTTTACAACGAGGAAAAGACAATGGTGAGCTTTCTGCAGACTTGAATGTTGAAAACTTAGCGACATACTTTTATACCTTTTTTAGTGGACTCCAAATTATTGCTAAAGTAAAGCCAGATAAAAAAGAATTGTTTAAAACGATAGATTTAGGGCTGAAAGTCTTGGATACTCCTGGATAGAAAAATGAAGGCGGCCTACAATAGGATAAAAACTAATGTTCTATCCTATTGCTATCCGTAACCTCTTACTTGCGTTTTTGCACTTAATCTACGTTTGATCCTTTCAATTAATTTTCAACTATCTCTGCCCCTTCTGTTTTAGCAAAAATCTCGTCATCAAAAGGCTTCTCTTGTAACACAACATTTACAAACTTCCGAGTATTTCTTGGTCCCTCTAAGTTCCCATCTTCCGTCGTTTTAAACCAAGTCGCAGAATTCGGTAAACGCATTCCGTTAAACTCTTTCCAGTCATCATAACGAATCCATCCAAGCTTATTGCTTTTTTCTTTTGAGTAATAAGTAACGGTATATCCGAGCCAGGCCATTTCATAGGTTTCCGGATCGTAATGAACGAAGTATTCATCTTTGGGACTTATTCCCACGCCATCATTATAGGAAATACGGATTCCAGGATAAGATTTCCCTTCATATTCTACGGCAGTGGCTTCATCATAATGTATTCCTGGATCTGCAATAACGAAAGGCATGGCATAGAAATAAAACATCAGGTTGTGGTAAAAAACGGGATTACCTTTATAAGTAGTATCTGCTTCCAACCAAAAATCTTTGCCATCAAAACCCGTTTTATAAGTACTTGTTTCAATTCGCTCTCGTCTATTTTTGAGATCTACAAACTGCTTTTCATTGCCTTCTTCCTTTTCAATTTCATAGGAAAGTCCATGCATTTTATCCCAATTTTCGATTGTTCCATGCTTTGCGAATATCTTTTGTAGCGCCAAGGGAAAGCGATTAATATCTATGGAACTTGCTGCTTCCGTTTTAGGTGCTTCTTCTTTTTTAGTCTCTGCTTGTTGGCAAGAGGAGAAGAAAATCGTTAATGCTAGTAGTGTTACTGTTATGTTTTTCATAAAGATATCTAATAGGTTTAATTTAATAACAATGAAATTTTATCTATAAATGTCTCTTGGATAATCTAAGATGTTCACCCGCTCTCCTTCTAGTTCTTTGATCGCGTCTTTAGCGATCCATTGAGCGGCTTTAGTATCTATTTTCAAAATTTGTTTAGCTACAGCAATCGCTTCTTTATTCAAATCTACGTTTCGTTTTCCGATGCTCCGCAATGCCCAGTTGACCGCCTTTTTCACGTAAATACGCTCGTCTGTTGCTTCTCTAATAATAATAGGAAAGAAAGATTGGTAAACCTCATTCCCTGCCTTTTTATCCGCCATACAATAGGCTGCCATAATAGTAAAACCAGAACGCTTTTCAAATTCTGGTTCTCGCTTTGTCCATTCTCTTATTTTTATAACAGCATGTTCGCCTTTAGCAAAGAGTCCCATACAGAAGGAGTCCGTTATCTCCCAATTTTCGAAAGTGACTACCCATTTCTCCATCAAAGGAATCGTAACTTCTTTGGGTTTCAGCAACTTGCTACATAGCAGACGAGCTTCATAAATATCTGTATCAAATAACTCCAAAGCCAATTCCTTATTCCAGCCAATTTCTTTAGCCAATACTTTCAAATCTTTATGATAAACTCCAATGGCATTATTAGAAATAACTCCAAACTTTTTTTGCTTGAAGGCCACCTTCTCAGGGTCTGCTAATTGATGAAGTCTTTTGATGACTTGTTTTGTCGTCATTTTTGAAAAACTGTTTTCGGTGTATTTATCCTTTCTGCTATCTGTTTTCCACTTCCTTTATTACACGGCTAAAGATAGATTAAAGCCTATCAAAACCATTATTATCTTAATATTTTACTACATTTATCCCCATAGTTCAAGTAGCTTTGTCTTTGGGATTACCAATATGAACTATTTATTTTTCATCATCAATATCTTTATAATATGAAACAACTACTCTTTCTAATCTGCATTCTTAGTATCGCAGCCACTTGCAATGATTCAACAACGACTAAGACCGGAAATATGGTTGATGATAAAATGAGTGGAGCATGGACTATGACTTCGTACAGTGCATTCAAGCCATGTCTCCCTAGTTTGGACGAGGGAGACATTGTTTGGACTGTAGATTCCAAAAAATCAACTATTTCAGTGATGATGAAAGACAAGGAGAAAACCAATAATCTCGGATTTGAACCTGGTGTTTATCCTTATGAAATAAAAGGGGACAATATCATCATAAGTAAACTGGAGTATGCTTATAGTATAGGCGAAGATGGGAGGTTGAAACTGGATAAAAATACAGATCCTCGATTATCCAAGGACCAACCTGTGATGCGTTTTAAAAGAATGAAATAATCAAGCTGCGGTTCCGCCTTCAAGTGGTTCCGTACTTATACTTATGGCATCCCAACAAACGGAGAAAGATTCTTCAAGTATTTTCTTGGAAAGCTTTGTATTGTTTTTCTTCATTTGTACGGACAGCTCCTGAATGAAGCCGTAGATTATTGCAATCAATATCTGATTGTCCACACGCTTAATTATTCTTTCTTTCTTTCCTTTCTTAAGCATTTTATCAAAGAAACCATCGAATTGATTTTGTAGCTTTTTGCATTCAGAAGAAATAAATGGAGAAATGACAAACTGAGAAGCAAAGGTGAGTAAATAGGGGTTGTCCAAACGATATTTCAGAGAAGATTCCCAGAGGAAACAAAGCTGTTCTTTCAAAGGTAAATGAGCAATAGTACTCATCTTAGAAAAGGATCCTTTTTTATGGATACTTTTGTATAAGTCATTGAGTAACACCTCTTTGTTTTCAAAATAAATATACAAGGTGCCGTGGGCAATCTTAGCTTCCTTTGCTATTTTGTTCATCGTCAAACCTGACAGGCCGTAGCTACCACTCAGCTTTAATGTCGCATTGAAAATAGCTTCTATCTTTTGATCATCTCTTGGTCTCATACGGCAAATATAAATGACTATTTCGTCATTTAAGAACATTTAGCGTCCTTTTTGTTTAATAAAAAATAACAAGCTATTTAGAACCACTAATCATTTTGCTTAAATGTATTTCATTTATTACTTTTTATAAAGTTTCCAGGACAAAGACTCCTTTGTACTTGAAATTCTTAAGAAATAAGCTCCTTTACTCAGGCTATTCAATCCATCCAAATTAAGCTCTTCCCCTCCTCTTTCAAGCATAATAGCTCGTTCCAAAACAACTCGCCCTAATACATCTGTCAACTGAACGGTGATGGCTCCAGACATTCGTTCATCCATACGAATTTTCAGTTGATCACTAAATGGATTTGGATAAACAGATTGCAAGGAATGTTCCTTTTCAAAATGGACCAATCGAACTACAGAGTATTCATAGCTACCACCTAAGTCCTCCATTCTTAATCGGTAATAATTATCCCCTACCATCGGATTTTTATGAATATAACTATAGTCTTGTAAATCTGAAGAATACCCTTGTGCGGCTAAAAAATCTAGGTCTGCCCATTCCCGACCATCAAGAGAATGCTCAATATGAAAACCTTTGCTATCTGATTCTGAAGCAGTTTCCCATCCTAACCAACTTGCATTTCCTTTCGCCTCCGCTCTAAAGTCCAATAATTCCACAGGCAGTGGTAAATCATAAGTGACATCCAAAAAGGGAGCGTATCCATCTGCCGGAGCCCCATAAGTTTCGCTCATGTGCTTTGCCAATCCAGGGTGTTCCAATGCGACTACCACTACGTAAGATAACACTACATCTCCATTATCATCGGTACTGACTTCCTTCAGTTTTTCCTGATAGACAAATCCTTCTCTTTCAACTATTGGTTCTCCTATTTCAATAGTTTCTTCTCTTTCCAATCCATCCATTCCAATTGATCTTCTAATGGTTCTGGATTTATATTTTGTTGGATTGTTTCGAGCTTCAACTTCTGGTGGTAACAATGCTGCTACACCAGCACCATCATAAAAATTAATATACTCTGGCGAGAAATCGGCATAATCAAAATACATCCGAAGTTGAGTCGTTCCTGTAAGGTTAAAATGTTCTAAGGCAGGCTCCTCTAAGTCAACACGGATGGCCCACTTGTCTTCATCTGCTTGTCCGTGAAAACAACCGATATTAGTAGCATCAGCAGCAGCTATATTTAGATCTCCGTCCGTCCAGTCTAAAGCAGCGTCATCAGTATCGATCGTCCCGTTTCCATTAGAATCTCGACTCAGATCTTCTCGTTTTGGGCAAGCATATTGATCACAATAATCAAAGCCTAGGAAACCACCTACTACATTAAAATTGGGAAAGTCATAACTGCTGATAATAAATTTGATATTTGTATTTGCCCGACTCCAAACTTCATCCATGATGTATTAACTGTTCGCAGTCACCGTATTGAAAAGCGCTTCTTCTGAATCTGGTACATCCATGTCCATATCTTTGTACCAGCCACCTCCGGAACGAGCAGCAAGTATATCGTTCCCTCCAATGCTTAACACCACATAATTAACAGAAGTATTAGCATTTAATGCATCAATCAGATTTTGTAAATAATCGTAATTGGCTTCATCGGCCCATTGCCGTGCTTCACTTCCAGATACGGCATAATCATTTGGTCCTGGACTGCCCGTGCAACCAATAGAAATTTCGAAGGTTTCACTAATAAATCCTTTGTCTCCATGACCATACATTTTTAGTGTGCTTGCATAGGTATCATCGTCAGCCATGTATTGCGCCCAACTATCTCCGGTAACAGCGATGCGCGGAAGAAAATCACAGGTGTATGGTAATTGTGCTTTGGTGAGAAATGAGCAGAAAAACAACAATAGAATTACAGAAAGAGAGTGGACACTTCTTTTCATGTTTTTGTTTTTATCGAAATAATAAAGTAGTTGTAGAGACTTTTATTCTTATTGAGAATAAAGGCCTAAGTTCGATAAAGTTACAAAGTATAAATTGATTTTACGATACGGAATGATAAGAAACAATAGATTGAAAAGGAGTTAAATTCTTTCTACTCCACCTCTTTTCTCCATCTTTACCTCATAAACTTCCCCATCCATTCCTGCTATTGTATTTTCAAAATGGATTTGCGCTTCTCTAACAATGACTTGCAAATCATAGTATCGGGAAGAGTAATGCCCCGTAATCAATTGACCAACCTCTGCCGCTTTCGC
>JAVCKV010123015.1:0-19450 GCA_032274145.1 Herpochondria borealis | reverse complement strand
GCACTATTGAGCGGCATGCGTATTCATGAAGATGATCATTATAAGGTCATGAAAGACATGGATGGAAATCAGAAAGTTAGAATATTACTAGCACAAGCCCTGTTCGGCTCGCCAGATTTATTGATTTTAGATGAGCCTACCAATGATCTGGATATCATGACGATCAGTTGGCTAGAGGATTTTCTTTTGGATTTCAAGAATACTGTGATCGTTGTATCGCACGATAGACACTTTTTGGATACTGTATGTACACATATTGTAGATATTGACTTTAGCAAGATCAAGATGTATACCGGTAACTATACATTCTGGTACGAAAGTAGCCAATTGGCATTGAAGCAAAAGATGACTCAAAACAAAAAAGCAGAAGACAAACGACAAGAACTTCAAGCTTTTATTGATCGTTTTAGTGCTAATGCATCTAAATCAAAACAAGCAACATCAAGAAAGAAAATGCTAGAGAAAATCAATGTTGCAGATATCCAGCCCTCTAGCCGAAAATACCCAGGCATCATATTCAATAAAAATAGAGAGGTTGGCGATGTCATTCTTTCTGTTAGAAATCTCAGCTATGCTGTAGATGGTGAACAGTATTTCACAAACTTAAATTTCGATATCAACAAAGACGAAAAAGTCACTTTCTTGAGTGATAATAGTCTTGCTGTAACAGCATTATTTGAGATATTGGCAGGCAACCTCAAACCTGATACGGGTGAAGTAGAATTTGGACAAACAGTAACAACGTCATACCTACCAGGTGACAATTCTGAATTTTTTAGTGCAGATCTAGACTTGATGGACTGGCTCAGACAATACAGCACCGAGAAAGACGAAATGTACATCCGAGGCTTCTTGGGCAAGATGCTATTCTCAGGTGAGGAGGTGTTCAAAAAATCAAATGTGCTGTCAGGAGGTGAAAAAGTAAGATGCATGCTTAGTCGCATGATGCTAGCTGAAGGCAATGTGCTAATGCTCAATGATCCAACGAATCATTTGGACCTTGAAACTATTACGGCTATGAACAACTCGTTGATCAATTTCAAAGGAAATATTTTGTTTACATCTCATGATCACACTTTCACGCAATCAATCGCCAATCGGATCATTGAAATCGGTCCGAAAGGATTTGTCGATAGCCTCAAGGAATTTGATGAGTATATAGCCGACGACGGCATCAAAGCTCAAAAAGCTGCAATCAAATAGTACAACATAAATCACAATCATAACCGATTAGCATACAAACTGCATCAGGATTAATTCTCTGGTGCAGTTTGTATTTTTAAGGACTATACTACGTTTGAGGTTCAGTATAAGTTATTCTCTATTTTCCTACTATTTGCCCTGACCCCGAAAACCTTAATAAACATAAACCATACATATTAACAAAATAAATAATATCTAAAATTATTTTAATACGTAATCCTTTCATATTTTTGTAGTTGGATCAAAAGTAGCCAATTGAAAAAAGCATCAGAACATATGAACTGCTGACCGTTAGCAATAAATCATAAGGTTATTAAAATCCATATCCCATTGTGAATCTTTTAGATAAGAAATGCAGTAATCAATCCCACTAAGACCACAGAGAATACCACTAGCACAGCTATCAGACGTTATAGCTGTCTAAAAACATAATAAGCATAAATTAATCCATAATGAATAAGACTATTTTGAAATTATATACTTTTTTGCTTTTTGTAATTTTACCGTTTGTAAGTTTATTCTCTCAGGAGTCATCTTACTATAATAACACACACGAAGACTTCAAGCAAGCTTCATACTACTTTGAGCAAGAGCTTTATGGGCAAGCAGTAGCTCATGTAGATCGATTCATCAGTGGTTTGCGAGATACTGAAGATTCTAAAACCAATACAACAAGCTACTATCAAGCTCAAAATATCAAACTGATCAGTCAGCTAAGACTAGGTCTGCCTGAAGCGGAGGAGGAGTTGATCACTTATATCAACAAAAACCATCCGACACCGCCTATCATTGATGCAATCTTCGAACTAGGAGATTTTTACTACAACCAAAACCAACATCAGTCAGCTATCTTATATTTCGAAAAGATAGATATCGATGCCTTGTCAGAAATAAAGATGAGTGAAATGGTTTTCAAGCAAGGATATAGTCATTTCGTGCGCAAAGAATTTACTGAAGCACAACTGCTATTTAGCTACTCCAAGAATGTCCAGAATAAGTTCTTCTATCCCATCAACTACTATTATGGAATGTGTGAATACTTTACTGGAGATTATGAAGAAGCAATTAAGAGCTTCCAGAGACTAGAAAACAATGAAATATACCAATCGCAAATACCGTATTACATCGCTCAAATATACTTCGCCGAAGAAGATTACGATCAACTTGTCAACTATGGAGAATCTGTGGTACAGCGATCAAATACCAAAAAGAAAAAAGAAATCAGGCTACTTTTGGGACAAACTTACTTCCAAAGAAATGACTATGCCAAAGCTTTGCCACATCTAGAGTTTTATGAAGCCAATTCTGACGTAATGACCATCGAGCAGTTTTATCAGCTTGCATTCACCCAATACCAAACTAATCAGTGCGAAAAAGCAATCGAAAACTTTCTAGAGCTCAACCTCGAAGATTCAAAAATCGGCCAAGTTGTAAATTACTACCTCGCTGACTGCTACGAGAAAGCAGATGATAAACAATCCGCGAGAGCCGCGCTGAAACGAGTTAGCCAAATGGACTATGATCTGGGCATGCAAGAAGAAGCAACTTTTAATTATGGAAAACTATCGGCAGAAATGGGATTTGAACGAGAAGCCATCAATGTATTAATGGAAGTGAACAATCAATCGCCCTACTACTTCGAGACACAGTCAATAATCAATGATATGTTGGTCAATACCGGCGATTATGCTAATGCCCTCAGCATATTGGAATCACTTCCTACATTGACACCTAACTTAGAGCGTACGTATCAAAAGCTAGCCTTTAACCTAGGAGTGCAAAGTCTGACGGAAAACAAAAAGAGTACAGCAAATTCACTCTTAGCCAAAAGTCAAAAATACCGAGCCGATAATAGTATCACAGCGCAATCACTATTCTGGCAAGCCTCTATTGCATCTGATACTGATCCTCAAGCGGGAAATAAAATATACGATGATTTTTTATCATTGGCACCAAAGGCACCCAATCTTCCAGATGAAACTAGCCCATACCTAGCACACTATAACCAAGCGTACAACCATCTCAAAATGAATCAGCATCAGCAAGCAGCCGCTTCATTCAAAAAGGCTATTGTGGGTATAAATACAGAACAAGATAACATCAAAAACAACAGTATTGTCAAAAGAATATTACCCGATGCCTACCTAAGAGCTGGAGATGCATTATTCAAAATAAACAAATATGATGATGCTGTTACGTATTATGACCAAAGCATAGATCGCAAAGCCGTAGGTTATGTGTATGCCTTGTATCAACGTGGAATCATTGAGGGTCTGCTTGGCGAGCCATACCAAAAGGTAATTACAATGGAGAAGATCACAAAGAATCATCCAGAATCTGACTATGCAGATGATGCACTACTCCAACTTGGAGATACATACATGGCACTAGGAAATCCGATTCCAGCAGCCGAGGCATTTCGAACGCTTAGAAATAATTACAAGGGTAGATCCAATTTGATAAATGCCGCTAACCTGAAGCTTGGATTAATCAATTATAACGAAGGAGATATTGAGGGATCACTGGCTTATTACAAAAGTGTATTCCAAAACAATCCGAATCCAAAAGAAAGCCAAGAGGCCCTAATCGCAATAGAAGAAATATATATTGATGACCTAGGAAAATCCGCTGAATATTTTAGCTTTCTACAGACTGTCCCGGGATATGAAATTTCAGCCTTTTCGAAAGACAGCCTTAACTTTAAGGTGGGGGAAATTCAATACCAAAATGCGAATTACGAAAGAGCGGTGGTAGGATTCAATGATTATCTACAGAACTATAGCGCAGGGTACTACAAGCTAGAGGCAAGGTATCTCCGTGCAGAAAGTCACTCACTGCTCAAGCGATATACAGAAGCTCTACGAGATTATGAGGGCGTTATCACACAAGGGTTTAGTGATTATTATGAAAGATCAATCAAAAAAGCTGCAATCATTAGTTACAACTACAACCAAGACTTTGAAAAGGCGTATAAGTACTATCAACTGTGGGACACTCAATCTAGAAATGATGAAGACAAATATCAGGCACAATTGGGTACGCTAAGATCAGCATTCCGAATTGGTAATAAAGACGGCATAGTAAAATATGCGAACCTAGTATCAAATAATGCGCTAGCCGCTCAAGAAGATCGATCGACTGCTCTTTACTATTTAGCTAAAACCGCATACAGTAGCAAGGATCTCCAGCAAGCCAAAAAAGCATTTGAGCAAGTCGCTACCCTCTCAAATAACAATCAAGCTGCCGAATCTAGATATATGATAGCCAAAATAGAACTTGACAACAAAAATCTTGAGGCAGCCGAACTTGCAGCAAATGCAGCAAATGAAAAAAATAAAAACTATCCAAAGTGGATCGCCAAGAGTATACTTCTTCTATCTGATGTCTATGTAGCACGAGAAGATCTCTTGAACGCGAGAGCAGCAGCAGAGGCGATCTTGGAAAATTTCAAATCCGATGAAGCACTAATCAAAGAAGCTCAAGAAAAATTAAGAACTATTACCCAAAAAGAAGAAGAGAAAAACCGAATCAAAACGATCACTCCCGCTGGCGCTCTAGAACTTGACACAACAGGCAATTAATCCCACTCTCTTCCCGATACAACTATAAAGCTATACTTTATGAAAAATATATTTATTATTCTTTTTGCAGTGTCTTTCACTTCATTACTAACCGCACAAGTGACCACGATACCGACACAAGACACAATCGTCGACCCTAGTAAAATAGAAGTCGATCAAGTCGAAGTCATCAAGGCTTTTGAAGCAAAACTTGCCGATACAAAAAAGATTAATATCGCACCGAAGATTACGCCAGTCGAAAAGGTGGAGAAGGTCTATGATTACAATATTACAATAGTCCCAATAGACATAGAATACCCGCAACCAGTGATCAAGCCACTAGCTATGAATCCAGATGCACCAGGTGATGTTGATTATGTTCATACCCGAATTGGATATGGAACCCTCAAATCTGCATATGCGGACCTCTCAGCACAGGTGGTCAAATCAGACGAACTTGATCTATTGTTTGATGGGCATTTTTACAGCATAGATGATAGTAAATCAATAGCAAATCGAGAGTTTTACGAATCCACTCTTAATCTTCTAGGTGGTTATAGGATCGGTGAAAATCATAAGTTAAATTTTGATCTCGGAGGTCAATATGACTTTAGAAATCTCTATGACACTGCTTTTGCACGAATAGCTATTGACCTAGAAAGGATAGAACGGAATATATTAGATATTGGAGCTGATCTATCATTTGAAAACATTGAACTAACTGACGCAGGTTTTAACTACAAAGCTTATCTAAATGGTGGAAGAATCAGCATTGACGAAGCAGTAAGTAGCAGCGAAATCAGATTTGGTGCTGGATTTTTGGCCAGTAAAGAAATCACCGAACAGTTCTCGCTGACCTTAGATGGTGATGCGAGCTTCTACGATCTAGAATTCTCCGCTATTCCCAATCCTCTGCAGTACATGTACACCATCAAACCTGGCATACAACTCTCAAAAGGGATCTTCACCTTAAGTGCAAAGGCTGATATTTTTATTGACAACAATGGTACAAATCCCTTTGCTGAAGCAGAGCTAGGGGTTTCTCTGCTTGATAACAGTGTACAACCATACATAGGAGTAGATCAAAAAACGACCTCCAACAGCCTTGCTACAAAGTATGCATCAAATCCATTTGTTAGCCCAAGAGCAGTTGAGCAGTTCAATACAATCTCTAAGCAATTCTATGGTGGAATTAGAGGTAGACTAAAGGATTTTGTGACATTCAATGTTACTGCAGGCTACGAAGATATCTCCAACCAGCGGTTCGACCGAAATTTTTTAGGACTACTAATGGGGCAAGTATTTGATGATATGACAAATGTATATCTAAACTCTGATATAGCGTTTTACATTAATGATCGTACAACTGTAGGTGGCTCGATCAATCAGAACTTCTTCGATCCTGAAACCTTTGAGAATGCTATAAATATGGCATCATACAGGTACAATGCATTCGGCGAAATCAAACTACTGAATAAAAAGCTAAACATTAGAGCAGATTTGGATCTAGCCGATAAGATCTTCTGGAGACAGCCAATCACAGATGAAATAATTTCTGGAAATAAAATGTTAGACTTTAGTGTAGGCGTTGACTACTTCTTGTTTGAAAACTTCGGATTGTGGATCAGAGGGAACAACCTTATTGATCGAGAATATATCCAATACCACTACTACCCTACCGTAGGTCGTAATTTCCAAGGCGGTGCATTGATAAAATTTTGATGACTTTTTATCTTTAGTACCCCATGAAATAACAACTGTTTCAACCTCAATAAACGCCTTGTAATATCAATTTGATTTCATAGCACCGTATAAATAATCTGAACTGTGTTCTGCATAGATGATAAAAAAAGGTAAGAAAAGACAGGTTATCTACGGCGTTGTTGGTTCATTCCATTTACGGTTCATCATTTCGCGTTAGCTATGAGCTAGTCAGTAATAGATCAAGGTGCTAACCGCAAGGATACCCCTTAGCAATCGTCAGGGTTTATAACGCGAAACTATACAAGGAAAAATCAAAAATTAGTGACTATTACGAACGTAATCGTATAATTTGTCATAATAGCTTTATGAGTGAGCTACTGTCCCCAGTTGTTTCCTATAAGCACTGGGGCTTTCGCCTGTTATCTTTTTGAATGTCCTATTGAAATGGGAAAAATTATTAAATCCACAACTAAAACAAATATCTGATATCTGATCATCAGTTTCAGACAACAGCTTGGTTGCGTGCACAACTCTAAATTCATTAACAAACTGTGTAAAAGTTTTGTTAGTCTGACTTTTAAAATACCTACAAAACGAAGGCACAGTCATATTGACGAGTTTTGCGATAGCCGATAAGTCTAAGTCTTCATCATCAAAATGCGATCTTACATACTGATAGATTGTATCGATTCTTTTACTATCCTTCTGATTTATCACTAAACCGACCGTAGATGCATTGAGCAGTTTATACTCATCAGTCTTGGCCAACTTACTCAAAATCTTTATAAAAGACATTAGCCTATCAAATGGCGTGTCATGCATCATGTCACCAAGCCTCACACCAATTTCATTCTTGATATTTCCATGAAAAACCATCCCGTGAAGAGCCTTCTCGAACAGATTCCTGATATGCTTAGTCTCAGGTAAATCAATCATAGCTGTCCCCAAAAAATCAAGCTTCCACTGTACAACAATCTCTTTGCTATTGCCACTATACCTGTCCGTAAAACCAAAATGAGGCAGATTGGAACCAAGAAGAATAAGATCTCCATCTTGGTAGTATGATATATGATTACCTATATGCCGCTTACCATTCCCCTTATGAATGTACACCAATTCTAACTCTGGATGAAAATGCCAAGATCGACCACTATTATCATGCTCAGCGTCAAACTGCTGCACTGTAAATGACTGTCCAAGTGAAACATCAATCTTTTCCAAGACAGGTGCTCCGACTTTCAAGTTTTGTACATTCCTACTTTCTATTCTATTCATAAACACTCTCTATTTAGCTCATCTACTCACCTTTTGCAGTCAAAAACAAAGGACAACCTACCATATTATATTTGCCTATAACGTTCAAATAAAACAAATGTTAACACAATTACATAAAAATCATCCATTCTATGTTAATATAGAACCATATTAAGACAATATAGAGTAAGTGTCGTAATCTAATCTGCCATATATTTGCATTATCAATTGATAGAAGGAATAGGATTTACTACCTATTTTCAAGAATAACATGGCTCCAATTCGAAGTGAGGTCAATTATCAAAAAAATAAGAAAAGCATCCTAAAGCATCATTAAAAATGATTGATGTAAAGGATCATTAATTTGAATTACAAAATTTTACAAAATGAACAGAATCTTAATTATTCTAATCGCAACGCTAGTTTCAATCTCATCATTTGCCTATAATTCTCAGCCAGCAATCGCTGTAATAGATGGCAAGTCATTTATACTCGACAAAGACATGTGGAAATCACCTTCAGTTGACGTCTCAATTGAAGATGAGAATGGATACATTATTCATAGTAGTACTAAATCTCTTACAAACTCAATCAGATATAACATGAGTAGTTTGAATAACGGGAAGTATATTGTTAGAGTCTCAGATGATTTTAAGTCAATACAACACGACATTATCATAAAAGATGATAAGTTGCTGATCGAGTACAACACAAATACAACCTATAAGCCAAGTTTTGTCTTGAAGGAAAACGCTATTGCTATCAACTACTTATCTAATTCAGATCACACTGTCATTGAATTTAGTGATAGAGATAGAATGATTTACAGCTCAGAAATCAACAACGATTATTCCATCAACAAGCGTTTCGATCTATCGACACTCCCCGCTGGAGAATACACAGTATCAGTTACTTCTGATGGCCACACGTACACGAAGAATTTTAGAAAATAGACTCGATTAATAAGGGTCAATCGCTTAGCACAATGTTGATGTATGAAACAACCTATTCTTAGAAAACATTAGGTTACAATCACATTGACAGGCCCCAAAATCAGTCAAAAAGAAAGGTATGATTGTTAGGTGTCATGCTTTGTATTTTAGTAGTAAGTAATTCAAGAGGCTATCTGGCAAGTGATAGCCTCTTTTTTATTTTTAGAATTGTCCATTAAATACACTCCTATATATCTTTAGCCTTGACACTCCACGCCTACCTATCGTTGAGTCAACTAACAAAATCAGCATGGACATTTCATTTCAGCAACCCAACTTTGTTTATGGATGTCCTTCCCCACAGCAATTGATTACTGAAATGCTTTGTGGCAATTACCTTGCCTCAGAAGTAGTAAGAAATTTATATATTTGATCATATATGAAGATTTACTTGACGGCGATTTGTATTATGCTTAATGTTATCATGGCTTATAGTCAAGACAGTATTGCTGTACTATCAGCCAATCTGCTGGAAGATCTATTGGAAAATGACGACGAGGGCAATTACGATTTCTTTTCTCTGTACGAAGAGTTACAAGTGTATCTAAAGAACCCACTTAATATAAACAAAGCCTCAGAGGAAGACCTTCAGGGGCTACAACTGCTATCTGATATTCAAGTTAAGGACATCCTCGACTACAGGAATGACTACGGACCATTTCTCAGCAAATATGAATTGCAAACTATTCCTTCGTTAGATTTCGGTACCTTGAGTGCATTAGTCCCATTGGTGACTGAAGGAGGAGAGAGAAGCAATCACAGCTTAGCTTCTCTTATGAAAGAATCTAGATCAAATCTATTTCTGAAATGGAAAGATGTGCTACAAGAGCAAGCAGGTTTTCAAGAAGATGGAACTTATCTTGGCGACCCTAATCATTACTTCGCACGATATAACTTCTACAGTGGTCGAACAATCAGAGCTGGATTTACCGCTGAAAAAGATCCAGGAGAACAATTCTTTACAGGCAGCAACAAGAATGGATTTGACTACTATACTGGCTTCCTATACTTGAGAGACATCAATCCAGTATTCAAATCCATTAGTATTGGAGACTATACAGTTAGCATGGGCCAAGGATTGATCCTACATAATAGTTTTGGTGGTGGTAAAACATCTTTTGTTACAAATATCAAACGAGGAGGCCGGGCAATTCGACCATACAGCTCTGTTAATGAAGCAAACTTTTTCAGAGGAATAGCCACTACAATTAATGCCACGAAAAACATAGAACTCACTCTGTTCGGATCTAGAAATAATATAGATGGTTCTGTGTCACAAGATTCTACAATAGATACTGGATTCCAACGAATAAGCTCCATCATTGTGAATGGATTTCATCGCACTGAAAGTGAAATCGAAAACGAGAACTCCGTCCAACAGTCCTCTTTCGGTGGCATATTGAAATATAAATATAAGTCCCTATCGATTGGTGTCAATGCCTTGCAACAGCGATTCAGCGCTCCGCTAAGTAATGATGGCCAACTCTACCGGAAGTATAGATTCGAAGGAGACCAATTAACAAATACCAGTATTGACTATAGCTATAGATTCAAAAATTTCAATCTTTTTGGAGAATTTGGAAGAAGTCAGAATGGAGGAACAGCGTTGCTTAGTTCAGCCTTGGTAAGCTTGGGTAGAGATGTTGACCTTGCAGTATCCTACAGAGATTATGGTCAGGACTACCAGGTCCTTAACGGAAATTCATTTTCTGAAACAACACTGCCAATCAACGAACGAGGTACATACATAGGAATCAAAGCAAGAGTCAGCAGATCGGTGACTGTCAGTACTTACTACGACATGTGGTATCACCCTTGGGTCAGGTTTCAGCGAGACGCACCCAGCCGTGGCCGAGAAGTACTTTTCAAGGTGGAGTACAATAAGAAGAGAAGATTCAATGCTTATCTGCAATACAGATACGAAGAGAAAGATGAAAATGGCAACATAGAAGGACAGAAAGTAGATCCGCTGATTACTACAGGTCAGCACAGAGCTCGACTAAACGTCACCAATACATTATCTAAATCTTTAAAACTCAGAAACCGATTCGAGCTCTCAGCTTTCAATGACGAAGGAACAATGACAAACGGCTATCTCATCTATCAGGATATCATCTTCAAACCCATTGGTAAATCATTTTCTTTTAGTGCCAGATATGCATTGTTTGACACCGACGGATTTGACACGAGAATTTACACCTATGAAAATGACATTTTATATGAATTTAGTATTCCATTTTTTGCTGATCGAGGCAGCAGATTCTACATCAATTGGAGGCAAAGAATAGGGCGAAAAATTACACTAGAAGCAAGATATGCAAGAACTTACTACGACAATAGAGAGACAATAGGATCGAGCGGCCAGCTGATCAATGGGAACGTAAGATCGGATATCAAACTACAAATCAAATACAACTTTTAGCCTACTTTGAAAACATAATGAACTGTTCAGTTGATTATACTTAGACACAAATTAGAAGTATGAAAATTGATGCAAACGAGCTCTGGATAGGAGACTGGTTGAGACTTAAAAAATCAGGTCGTGTAGGCAAATTTGCGGGCCATGCCAAAGACGACAAAATAAAGGTGTCAGTCAGTGACAAAATTGTGATTTGTAGCATCAATAATATTGAATTAACAAGTGAACCTTCAACTTCCAATCTACTGCCTAACAAAAAACAAACACCCCAAGATACTGCCTCACAAATATTAAGGGACACTACTACGATAGATCTCCACATCGAATCCCTCAACCCGTCTTTAACGCATGCCAGACCCGAGAGGATCATCGATTACCAAGTAAAAGCAGCCGAGCAATTCCTCAAGAATGCAATAGCAGAGCAGAGAACGAACATCGTCATTATTCACGGCAAAGGTGCGGGTGTTCTCAAGTCAGAAGTTGACCATCTTATTCATCTCTACAAAGAGCACATAAAGGCCCAATTTCCCTTTATCCATGGAGGCTCAATCGAACTATGGCTTACTGTCAAATAGCTTAAGAGTTAGTACAAAGATTCTTTATTCAATGTTTTCCAAACAGCTTTCAAATACAAAAACGGCTTTCAATTTACACCTTTCGAAAATGTAACAAAATAGTCAAGACTGCAAGTATTTACATTTCAGCCAGCAAAAGCATTTTTTCTACATACAAAGCCCCGATAATTCCGTAGCTTCACGTGCGCAAGTTAGAGCCAACAATTATTGTACTTTTGGTCCAAATTTTGCACAATTTAATACATAACTTCCTGACAACCAAACAATACCGCATAACTATATGGTAATGCGGCAACTATATATTATAAATTATCACTATGCTTCATTCTTTACTATCTAAGAAGCCATTAAGAATCGTTCTTTTGGCTTTTTTCGCAACTTTATTTTCCACGGTTGCGCTTAAAGCTGATCATTTTTGGATATTTAATAATCTTCAGTTTGTAGAAGATCCAGCTGGATCAGGCATCTATGACATCAGATTTGATTATCAAGTGAATGGAGCAACCACCAGATTTGTCTATTATGAAATATATGTTGCGGAAGATGGTTGTAATGCGACAGATGGTTTCAACTTTTCTGATAGTGGATGTATATCTACAGGTTTTAGCAGCGGTACAATAACCGTGGATGCTAACGTACCATTTTGTCCTGGAAAGCAATATGCCGCGACATTATTCACACGACGATTACAAACGATTGGTGTCGGTAGTTGCGGAACAGCAAATGACCGAGGTAATTCTGCGTTCCCACAAGGTCAGTTGACCAAATGGCCAAATATTGCTCCTGGAGATCCTGCGACGGTCTGGGCAGGAGCTCCTATGAACTTCTCACCAGCAAACAACTACCCTTGTGGGGCAGGTGGGTGCGATACAAACGCTTTCCCGTACGATGGCAACTGGGCATATATCTATACTACTCAAGTTGGCAATGGGGATCCACTTTGGAATTTAGACGTATCTGTTACAACAGAAGATTGCATATCTGATAATGATGTGAACGAATCATTTAACAGCGTAGATAACATGGATGTAGATGTTATTAACTTGGGTAGCAACGTGGTCAGATGTGGATCAGAGATAAATGTAACTTATAGTTCTAATAATTCATGTGGAACAGACTTCCCCGGAAACACATACGAACTGATAGATAATACCACAGTAATTGATGTAGTAAATTTTTCATCTACTAATGTAATGCCTCAAGGACCAGATGTAAACGTTGACGGCAGATTCGAATCTATCGATGCCATATTTACAGGCTTTACTTGTTCTAGTGGGGTTCTTGACCTACAACTAATAACAGCAACATGTAATGCATTAAGACCTGTCGATTTTTCAGTAGAGTATGATCTAAATGTCTTATACCCCACTTCAGAGTTCGTACAACCAGAAATAATCAATTGCTCTGACGCATGTGGGCAAGACCTAGTTATGAGAGGCGCTGGTCCAGAATGGCAAGCAGCTGGATTGAATCAAGGAACATCGACTACCCTTCCAACCACCGTAGATGTAGGCACCAACATATATACTTGGTCAGGACAAGTGTGTACACCAGTAGAAACAGGATCATCAGTAGACTGTCTGGATGGCCAAGGAAATGTATATGTCGACAACTGTGCATCTTGTGGAGTGTATGACATCACATACGAAATCGCCAATGTAAATTGTACAGAATGTAGTACTACTACCACAAAGCAGATCCAAGTAGTTTCTCCAGTCATTACCAATGTTCAGACGTTGGATATGGAGATTTGTGCAAATAGTGCAGATCCAGTCTTGCCTGTCATCTCGTTTGATGTAGAGGCATGTACGCCAGGATCTGGTGCAGCTAGTGGTAATCCATACACAGGTGACGGTGAAAAATTCTGGACAAGGTCTGATATGGGCGCAACTAATTTCATTCCTGAAGGGTCTGCTGACTTAGCTGTAAGTCCAGGACAGACAGTCACGTTTACAGCGCACTTCAGAAACAATGCTTGTGAATCTTGTAATGCAATTGGAGCGACAGTGACAGTGACAGTGATAGACGAAACTACTGCTCCAACCAATGGTAATACAACCACTCAAATTTGTGAAGGTGGATCAACTACTTTGACAGCAACGTGTGCTCCTTGTGGAAATGCATCTACTCCGACAGTAGCATGGTACAGTAATGTTAATGGAGGAACAGCGATAGCTACTACTGCTGCATTTGCACCAGCAAATGGTGCTATTGCAGAACAAGGATCTTACAACAATGCAACGCCAGGAATTTATACATTCTATGCAGAATGTATCTGCGATGATTGTCCCTCTGACAGAGTACCATACTCTATAGAAATAGTAGAGGAACCAATAACACCCTCTGCTACGGATATCCATGTAGAATGTTCTATCTCAGCAAGCGGTACAGTTTCACTAAGTCAACTGTTCGCGAACGCTGATATGGATCCAGCTAATTTCACAAGTAATGGTGCCAACCCAGCTACTATTGTAGGTGGAGCGGTGATATATTCTGAACCTGGATGTTATTGTGTAGATTACAATTTTGATAATAATGTCTGTCCAGCCATAGGACCTGTCACTTCGTGCGTACTTGTGAGTCAGCAACCGCAACCTTCATTTGATATTCAAGATCAGGTGTGTTTCTCAGCTGGAGATGCAACAACGACACTTACTCCATTAGTGAACAGTCCAAATTATACGGATCCTGTAGACCGTGTATGGACTATTACTGGACCAGGAACAATCGTAGCGACATCAGGTGTTGTTACAATTACTGGAATGGGAACTATCGTGGTCACTTTAGAAGAAACAATTGACTATTCCGCCTGTGGATCACTTGCTGCTGGAGATTGTTCGGAATCATATTCAGTAATGATTAATGTCGAAGACGGTACCTCTCTGGACCCAAGTTTTACAATAACCACCGTTGAGCCATGTCTGAATGACGTTGTCAATCTTTCTCCAACAGTTGATGGAGGTGTGTTTACTGGAACTGGAGTTACTGATAATGGACAAGGAACCGGTGCTACATTCACAACAACAACTTGTGGAGTATTTGCGGTAACATATACACTCAACTCTCCAAATGGCTGTACGAATACAAATACAGTAAATATTCAAACTGACCAGACGCCACCAACATTAACAGGGCTTCCAGCTGATGTCAGCTTCAATTGTGATGGTTCTGGAAATACAGCAAACATATCTGCATGGTTAGCCGCATTTGCACCTACAGACAATTGTGCAGTTACATCAATGTCAACTGAAATAGTAAGTGAAATTCCAACATGCGGAGGTACATTTGTTCGCACGTACGAATTTACAGCAGTAGATGCTTGTGGAAATAGTACAACAGATTGGGCTACAGTGACTTTAGAAGATAATGCCGCACCATCTGTTACAGCTCCAAGTGATATTACAATCGATTGTGAAACAGGCCAGAACGTCGACGGCGGTAGTCCTCCGATGTCAATAGGTTCTGGCGCACGAACTCAATGCGCAAATACTACTCTCGGTTATACTCCAACAACCGGAATGGCATTTCCTGCTCTACCTTTCACAGCAGACTTAGGAACCTGCGTTTGCGAATACAACGCCGCCGGTAATCTTACAGCACAAGTATCAGGTTCTGCAACTTGCCCCTCAGCAGTATCCGGTGATGGTACATTTAACATGCTATTTACAACACCTCCACTAGGAGGCGGAGGAACATGCCCTTATGCTGCAACTATAGATTTAACAGAATCAAGTTCTGGGACAAATATACTAACGGTAAATCAATGGCTTGCAAGTGCATCATCTACAGACATCTGTAGTTCGGTAATAACTACTAACGATTTTAATATTGCCAACTTTACAAACGGGTGCGCAAATACGGGTGCTCAAACAGTTACATTTACCGCTACTGATGATTGCGGAAATACTTCTACTTCGACGGCGTCAATAACAATAGAAGATACAACTGAACCAGAATTGACTGTTCCCGCTGACATCACTCTAGAATGTGGTGACGCAAATAATGCAGCGATCTACGCCAACTTCTTGGCATCAGCAACAGCTACTGACAACTGTGACAACAATGTTACCGTAACTTCGGGAACTATGGCTTTGCCCGATTGTGGAGCATCGATCACCATCACATTTACAGCTACAGATGCATGTCTAAATGATATAACAGAAACAGCTACAGTAACTATAGAAGATAATATTGCACCTACATTTATGCAAGTGCCAGCTGACTTGATTATCGAGTGTGATGGGTCTACTGATCCTGCAGGAGCGCTAGCCGCTTGGTTAGCTAATTTTGGAGGAGCTCTAGCAAGTGATACTTGTGACGATAATCCAGTAATCTCGGCGGCAGCTGGAACTGCGATAGTAGAATGTGCAGGTACATCTACTACTCCATATGAATTCACTATCACAGATGACTGTGGCAATGGTTCAGTTGTAGAAATAGCCTATGTGAAATTGGTAGACAATACAGGTCCATCGTTAGTGATAAATGCAGATCCGGGACCTATAGCTTGTCAAGGTGCAAATCCATTATTGTGGGCCAATACAATGGGAGCCACAGTAACTGACCTTTGTTCTAACGCAGTATACGATGCCGTCATAACAGGAGAAACAGCTACCTGCCCCGGCGAAATTTTATATACTATCCTATTCACAGCAACCGACGAATGTGGAAATGTAACTACAGGCACAGGAACATACTCTACAGTGGATAACACAGGACCGCAATTTCTCGTGACTCCAATGGACATAACATTTACTTGTGGTGACGATATAGGTACTGCAATGGCAGATTGGCTAGCGATGCCGATCGCAGAAGATGCTTGTTCAGCATTCTCTTCTATGACCAATGATTTCTCAGGAGATGTTGGAAACCTTTGTGGGCCCGCTACTATACCTGTGACATTCACAGCTACTGATTTGTGTGACAACACAACACAAAGGATGGCTAACATCATAATTACAGAAGATACGGATGGACCTATTTTTAGCAATTGCCCTACAAATATGACCGTCAATGTAGATGCTGGAACTTGTGATGCTAATGTCATCTACTCTACTCCAATAGCAACCGATTGTAATGAACCTGTTACCGTAGAACTTACTTCTGGACCTCCATCAGGAACAACATTTACACTAGGCATAAACACCATCGTATTTACAGCTACTGATAATTGTGACAATGAAACTACTTGTACTTTCACTATTACTGTTGTAGACTCCGATGCTCCGATCGCAATCTGTCCTTCAGACATAACAGTATGTAATACAGTTGATGCATGTAGCTGGACTGCAAATAGTTCAGTTGATCCCACGGGTGTAGAAAGTTGCCCTTCACTTGTGATTACACATGAGATATCAGGAGCTACAACGGTAGCATCTGGTGCCGCAGGGAGTGCAGCTGGAACAGTATTGGATTTAGGTACATCTACGATTACGTACACATTTAGTGACGGCACCAATACTTCGACTTGTTCTTTTAATGTATTGGTAGAAGATTGCCAAGAACCGACCATCACATGCCCTACTGATATAACGCTCGAATGCGCTGATGAGGGAATAGCTGCAGCAGTATCTGCCTTTGAAACTGGTGCCAGCACAACAGATAACTGTCCAAACGAAACATTTACTTTCGAAACCATTAGTAACCCTACTCAATGTGGAAGTACAACATACACTACGTATAGATTTGTAGTTACAGACGCGGCTGGAAATACAACTGAATGTTTTTCTACAATTACCATAGAAGACACAACAGCTCCAGTTATCGCTGATAATGCTGTGGATGTTACTGTAGATTGCGATGGAACTGGAAATGATGATGACATCATAGCATTTCTTAACTCCAATGGTGGAATTCTGCCCGCAGACATAACTGAAAATTGCGGTTTGGATGCGATCACAAATAACTTTTCATCTGCATCATTCACTCCTATGGCTGGATGTGTAGGAACTGGATTTTATGACGTAGATTTTGTCGCTACTGATCAATGTGGGAATACTTCCGACCCTATAACTGTGAGGTTGATTATTGAAGATACAACTGATCCAATGTTTATCGCACCTAATGATATAACACTTGAATGTGGAGATGGAAATAATGATGCTATCGTAAACAACTGGCTACTATCATACACTACCTCTGATATATGCAGTGGTGTGACGGTCTCTAACGACTATACAGCACTGCCTACTACTTGTGATGGAAATGTTACCGTATCATTCACAGCTACTGATGAATGTATGAATGACGTAACATTGACAGCAACTATCACATTAATGGATAGTTCGAAGCCCGTCATTATGTCCGCACCATCAGACTTGATCTTGGAATGTCCAGCTGTGATGTCTGACATTACAACATGGACGAATACTTTCGGAGGAATGACGGCTGTCGACAATTGTGATGATAATGTTACATTGACATTTGTTGCTGGTACTCCAATCGGAGGATGCGGTAGCAATGAAGTAACACCATATACATTTACTGCCACTGATGACTGTGGAAACGCAATATCAGAAATTGCTTATTTGAGAACTGTTGACACAACTGACCCAGTACTTACTGTGCCAACTGTAGGAACATCTACTAACTGCGCAGCGGATCCTATCACACTCATTACTCCATGGCTTGCAACTGCAATGGCCACAGACGATTGTGACACATCGCCCAATATTACTAGCGCACTCGTAAGTCAAAACACGGCTTGCGATGCTACAAATACAGCAATAACTTACACATACATATTTACCGCTAGCGATGCCTGTGGAAATCAAACAACAGGTACTTCGACGTTTACAATTACAGATGTAGAAGCACCGATGATCACTGCACCAGCAGATTTATCTCTCTCATGTGGAGATGACATTTCTCTAGCTGTATTGGATTGGATTGACAATTATTCAGTTATCGAAGTTTGTCAAACAACAGAGGTAACTAACAGTTTCGATGCGTCGGCAGTAGACCTATGTGGATCTACAACTCCAGTAACATGGACCGTGACTGATGCATGCGGAGCTGTAGGTACAGCAATGGCGAACATCATTATACAAGCCGACGTTATTGCGCCGACTTTCCTAAATTGCCCTACACAAGACATCATTGTGAATGTCAACACTGCCGATTGCCAAGCTAGAGTGACCTACCCTACGCCAGCGGCAACGGATTGTAATAGTCCAGTTACTATAACACCAGCAGCTGGCAATATTGCTAGTGGCGATATCTTCCCATTGGGTACAACAACTATCTCGTTCACTGCAACGGATGCTTGTAATAATATGTCTTCTTGTACATTTAATATTGTAGTGGAAGACAATGATACACCAACATTGGACTGTCCATCAGATGTAACTGTCTGTAACGATGATGGAGCTTGTACTTTTGCTGCGACAACTATCGTAGATCCATTTACATTAGAAAACTGTGCTGGAGCGACATTGACATACATGATTAGTGGTACTACTACTGCAACTTCTGCTGCTACAGGCTTCAATACTGTAAGTGGTGACAATATCGTGTTCAATTTAGGAACATCAACGATAACTTATACGACTACTGATGTTGCTAATAATACGGCAACATGCTCTTTTGATATTACAATTGAAGACTGTGAAGTACCTACTATTGTCTGCCCTGCAGATATTACATTAACCTGCGGCGACCCAGGCAATCAAGCAGCTATTTCAGTTTTCGAAAACGCAATAACAGTGCTGCCACTAACTTGCCAAAATAGTGTAGCGGCGGATT
>JAVCKV010122904.1:0-19451 GCA_032274145.1 Herpochondria borealis | reverse complement strand
CAAACAAGACACGATCCAAAGCCCGATTCGAATAATCCTCTCAGCAGAAGGAGAACAAACGATGCAGGCAAGTACAGAAACCCCGTAGATTCGAAGACGACAGGGGACAGAAGGAACAAGGACCCACCAAAATGCATAAATCAGGATTTCAAAGAGTTGCATTACCTCAAGGACTCCCAGAAAGCATCGGAAGACAATAAGACGGTTCTTCTTTGGAAGTTCAGAGAAGCTAAGCTGGGCGAAAAACAAATTTCAAGCGCCAAAGCCGTGCGCAAATCCATACCTGAACAGGAACACATGAACTCAACCGTATTCCTTCTCAGTTTTGCGCATACAGTTGAGCGGGTCGTGTGTGCAGATATTGGATCGGACATCAATCTTTTGCCTCCATCCCTGCTGCGTGAACTGAAAAATTGCGGTGCACCTATGCGCATCGTCAAGTTCGCGAAATCCAGATCATACGGACTGGCGGTCAAACATAACAAGGACGGGGAAACCGTTTCCGTAATCTGCGACCAACAATTAACTCTCGACGTTCAGTTGTTCATCCGTCACGGTCCTACACTTTGGTTGCAAAACGTTTCTTGGTACGTGGCAACCCAAGATGTAACCGAACCGTTACTGGGACGACCTGCACTCCACGCACTTGGTCTTGATGCGACGGAAACACTAGCTGCGGCGAGTATCACACACCATGGCTCTGTCGACGTGAAAAATCTTTTGTTGTTCCCCGAAGAATTCCCACGCGGAAGTGTGGCCCGTCTGATGGCCGAGCAAGGACTATTTCACTATTCAGGATCACTCGTTGATACCATGCACTATCCTGTCCCAGACTCAGAACTTGGAAAGGACTCCAAGAGCGAAGTAGACGAAGCCTTCTACAAGATGGCCTCCGAGGTAGCCACTAACGGATGTCCGGACACTGAGGGACTGCGGGTACTATTGGAATAACACCGAGCTGTCTTCCGGTGTAAGCTTGGACCACATCCACCAGCACTAGTCGCACCAATGAAAGTACAGATTGTTCCCAGTGCCAAGCCGATAACGGTCAAGCCGTAGCACTACAGTGAGGAGCAGCGGAAGGTCATTTCAGATTTCAGGGGCCAAGCAGTTGAATATGGTTTCATGCTCAAGAATACGGATGGCATCATGGACCACGGCACCGCTACTCGTACCCAAACCAAGTCAGGAAATTGGTGCAAAGAAGTACCGAATCACGTTCGACTTGCGCATAATCAACGCTTTCACAGTTCCTCAATCTTGGCCACTGCCGCAAATTGAGATAGAGCTCAAAGACTTCCGAGGAAAGACCTGCTTTGCAGTAATAGAGTTCTAGTCAGGCTACTGGCAGCTTCCGCTTGATGAATAATCCCAAGAACTACACTCTGTGGTTACGTCCGTGGGTATATATTCTCCAACGCGCACCCTTCAAGGTGCTCACAATTCAGCCGCAAATGTCCAGTCCCGAGTCGAGCCCTGCTTCTCCGACATCCGTGAAAGCCTCAAGGCATGGCTAGACGACTTTATTCTAAATGAAAGGGAATGCGAAGAACTTATCAAAGTTCTGGACCTTTTCCTCACGATCTGCGCGGCTACCCGCCTTTTCGTATCTGCAAAAAAACATCACTCTTCGCTACGTCTATCAAGTGGTGTGGCCTTATCATCGATAAGGAAGGCGCCCGTATAGATCCCCGGCACTTGTAATGTATAGCACATGCATCTGATCCCCAGACAGCCGATGAACTCTCACAATTCGTTCACGTTGCGCAATGGATGCGACACTACATCCCCGACTTTGCTGCACGCATCCAACCCATGCACGATATTCTGGAGCGAGCGTATGAGCGCGCTGGTCGATGTAAATCGAAAGAGATTTCGAAAGAGAACCTTAATAGATGCTCTTTCACGGAGAAAAGGGAGTTTCAACAGAAGCACGGTGCTTTAGCACGCGGAACGAAGAAGGGAAGTTAAAGCTTCTTTTATTTTGCGCGCGCGGGTAGAGATATGGGAGCGCGAGTAATGTATCAGAAAGAAATAAAACTACACGTGTTCTCGCGCAATTATCATAGACACTGCACCATACAGCTATTATATAGTTGTTTTCTTACCACCATAATATGTTCATATAATAATAGTAAAACATTCTCTAATAAAATAATTAATTTTATAACATTCCCCCAATTTGAGCGGAAAAGATATCATGTAATTTTTTTAATTAATAAATTAATTATATAAACATTTCTTCAAGAAATAGGGAGATAAGTTTCGGTAGAAATGAATTTATGACCTAATAAAAGGCCGAGGTGTTTCAATCATTTTTTCAGATAATTATTTAGAACAGTCCCGGAAAGAAGGGCGATTCCAATGTAAACCAACCGAACGCAAGAAGTGTTGGGTTGTGAAATAAAAACCACGATTTTTGCTGAACTCTCGCGATATGCGGAGCTTTCCTTCAGGCACACCGTGTCTAAATAAAGGTATTGTGTACCATGGAAGCGTCACGGTCAGATCCTTTTTCTGTCCCAAAGTTGTGGGGTTTGGGACAGTCGGTCGGTTTGAGGTGTGAAATATATAGAAATGTGTATAGAATGAGTGAGCATAAAACGCGGAGAGTTGGAGTCAGGAAATGGACTGGTTAAGCATATTGGTAAACAGTTCCATCAGGCTAAAAATGTTCTCTTCGTTTTTAAATTTTCCGAGTTTGTCACCCCTCGTCCTCTTATCGAGCCCGGCTCAAGCGCCCGGTTCGTTATTTCGCCTACTTCAGGAGAAATCGGGTCCCAGGCGATTTGAGCGAGTCTTTCGACTGGGCCGCTCGCACCGACTGCAGTTGTCCAGCTTTCATATGAGAGGAGCCAGCGAGCAATCGCGGCTCAAGTTGAGAACCGAGTACGCATTCTGTCGTACGTGGACCGCGTCCCGGCGGCGTACACCTTCGACATTTTTTAATTCCGCTAGGGGGCCGCGAGCGCCAGTATGATAAAGATCTCTTCAATTTACTTCATTGGGAAGGTTTTAAAGACTACGACGAAGCACATGGGGAATTGATCTGCTACTGTGGCCCCATTGTTTCGCCGTCTCGCCACGGTCTTCTCTACGTGACCGTGATGTCAGGGCGGTGCGATCCGCGCACGCCAAACGCAATCTATGTTAAACCGTTGTGGTTGCGTTCGTTCGAGCGGAAGGAACGCCATCTTACTGGACACTTGATCTCAGGCATTTCCAGGAGATTGAGTGTCTACATAGACAGGTCTGGAATCGGCTGTTTCCGCCGGTTCCAGCGTAGTGGGACGTGCTATAAAGCACGTAAAGTTTGCAAGCGGAGCTGCCGCGCTCCGTCGCATACATTGAGGATCGTCTTTTAAGGGACTCTCTCGGTCCAGCGTGGTGGATAGTGCGCAAGGTATGGTTCGTGGAGGTATGCAAAGACGCTCTAATTCAGGCCCGCGCTGGGCGCATGTACTGGATCCCAGAACTGGTCAGGGACGACACGCACAAGGTGGGTGACGGTTACGCATTAGCCGACTGTGGCGGAACGGTTGTCGGCGATCTGAGAAAATTTCTTGCGTACAGTAGAAGAGATAAGCTGGTCGCGCTGTCCGTCCGAGTTACGCTACTCAAAGCCGGACAGGACGGACAGGACCCCCGTGTTCAGGTCAAGGGAAGTTTTCCCGTTCACTCCTGAGACGTGGGGTGTGATCTCCGCTAAGTAATTCTTCATTCCCCGCGACGACCACGGCGCTCTTACCAATGACATCGATAACCACGGTCCTCGCTTCTACGGGTTTACGAATTGGATGCCTACCGAGACGTGCTGGGCGGGCTTTTCTCGTGGACTAGATGCGGTGTATCACACCGGTGAGCAAGTCAGGACTGGGTTCGCCGGTCGTGATACTGTGCTCCGCGCCCTTCGTCGTAAGACGGGAGACACTTCAGACAAGGCGAACGTTGGTGGGTAATATCTCGTCGTAGAGCGTAGTATATTCCCCCATTGTGGTACGGGCCTTCTCTTTTCGCGATTTGATGACAGCCGAACCTGGGATTCTGCGGTAGCGTCTCAGGCGGCTGGTGGTGGTGAGGCCCCGATGGAGGTGGACTGCATCGTTGAGACGGCCCAGGTGGGTCTTCGTCTACTACATGGGCTGTCTGCAATACTTCGAAGGCTGCCTCTGTTTTCAACGCTCCTAGTTGCGAGTCGCGGCAACTGTTGCCCCGCGACGAAGAGATGGACTACGTGGTGGTACCCAGTGCTGTACTGGCTGATACTACTTTGGTACCGATTTTCTCTCCAGGTAATGTCTGCTGCTATGAAGCCCGCTGCTGCTGCTGTTTATGCGGCAGCGGGTTGATCTGTTCAGCTGCTTGAACTTTCCGAATAAAAGATCCGGAGTTCTATGAGACTGACAGTGATTTATAACTTCCCTATGAATTTATTGTTTGCTGCATAGTAGTTTTATGTGTTTAAGTGCCATTCTGCACGTAGCAGCTATTTTTGACATAGTTTTTATCATTAAAAACATTTCATTGCAGTCCTTGATAATGTAGAGGTTGAAACCTGTGCCCTTATTTTTATGGGGAGTTGCTTATAATGTTTCGGAATTAATTTTTGAATTATTTAATAAATGCAATATGAATTCCTTAGTAGGACTTACCAATTATGGTTTTGAATAATATTAAGAATATTTTTTGAAATATATTTATGTACGTTTATAGATATATAACAGTATAAAGGATATACCCCCCATATTTACGCACAAATTACATCCACAAGGAATTTTCAAGACGAAGAAAATTATTTTTAATTTGGTACTGTTGCACCATCCCATCACGCGGATAAAATATTTTGCATATTAGAACGATTCGGACTGTGGACTTCATTTAGTCCACCGTATCCAATATTTCATTCGTTGGCGGTCGCATAAAACTATAAAATCTCGCCGGTAAATGGGCGGGTTTTCTGCGTCTCTCTCAAATTCATTAACATCTGGAGGAGCCTTCTGTAAGCTAGGAGAGCAACGACGTCTACGAGGCGGAGGTGCCTTTATTTTTTACTGGACCGGTACTTAAGGGGCCCTGTTCATAGACGGCTGCACTGTAGGTGTAGCTGTTAGTTTTTCCTTAACCTTTTCAGGCACGATTTGGACTGGAACGGGCGAGAGACAGTCGAATGAGATCGTACTGTCCGTCCGATAAGGTAAGGTAACCACTACTTAGCGTGAAGGGTCGACCTTTTTTATTTTTAAAGGATCAGAAACCTCCGCACGGATTTTATGATCCGACATAACGGAAGTGTTTGATTCACGTCGGACGAAGACGAGGCCGCTTTGTTTATAAAATCTACGAGATCGGTGAACCCGATCGTAGAAGTTGAGTTATAACCGCGCTGAGCGTCCGTTAGTGTAGTGCCTGCCATGGTAATTAAGGTTTTTAGGCGAAAAACAAAACGGCATTTAGCCATTGTCGTCGTTAGACCTTCATGGTTTACCGTCTCCCTCTTAGCCAAGGCTAAGTTTGAGGTGATTAGAATAGCATTATGTCAATCAGGGTATAACCAGTGGCGCGGTGCACCGTACAGTTATAGCTATGAATATATGGCATTTATGAACTGGTGCCAATCGCGTCCTTTTCACTACAGTAGCATTTTAGGGATGCTACTAAAGGCCTATTGAAACTTTCTACCTGCCCATTAGTTGCGGGTGCTAGGCAGAGGTAACACTTGTCTGATATTTATTGTAGTACAGAAAGCGCTGAAAAAGGCTGCGGTAAACTTTGTACCGCGGTCGGATATAAATAGGCCGGCTGGGCATAATGGTAAACCCACTCCATACAGAAAGCCTTAGTTACTGCAAGAGCGGTTATGGTACGCAGAGGACAGACCTGAGACATTTTACTGTACTGGTCTTTCATGTATTAAATGTATTCATAGCCACCTTGGACCCGAGGTAGGGGCCCAAGGATGTCCACGACTACATGTCATCCTGGCCGTTTGGTCGGGAATATTTTAAAAACGATCGTTGCGTGCGTAGTTTTATACGCCGCTTGGCACACTCGAAAAAGTTTCGTACTACTCCGAAAGGCCTAGGGCCATCCAGGCCAGTAGAAGGCCTTATGGAGTGTAGCGCACAGAAAGGTACCTCCAGGATTCCCTACAGGCCTGGAGTATTTTGAGATGTGTATTATCCTTTATCTTAAGACAAATAGTACTACTATTTATCTAGAGAAATCGATTGGAGAGACTATTTCTAATAATCCCATAGTATTTATACAGAAATTTCTCGGTGCACCGTCTTGTACTCCGTTTAACAGAGCCCTATTTAATTGTCCTCGACTTGGTGAATGAGTATCTCCTTTTTTTAACAACTCTTTAAATAGTAAATTTTATCTACCGATTTAACAGCCGGTAGTGCGGGGTTGATACCTATGGGACATTTACTGGGCGTGGTTAGGTCCACAGTATTTGTACCAATATTTAAAATATTATAAATACTGTTTTTTAGCAGTATTCTTTGTTCTAGAGAGTCTAGTTTCCTTTCCAAGAATAAAATCAAAATTATTCCTGTAGAAAGCATACCAGTCTAGGGTATCGTCTTCATCCATGATATCTTCCGTGTTGTGGGAATTTATTATTTCATCGTATTGTTCCTCTGTACTAAATTCAGAATTTATTACAGGTATATCTGAGTCGGTAACAAAGTCTGTCTCACAAGAAATTGGTAGACGGGAAAGTGCATCAGTTAGCTGATCTTTATTCACTTTTTATATTCAATTCTGAAATTGAATTCAGATAAACGCAGACGCCACTGGCGAGACGGCCAGATACATATGTGACACGAAGCAGCCATTTATGGGCCTGGAGATATATATTTTTTTTTGAAGACTGAGCCTTCCAAGTATGGGCGAAGTATCTAGCACGCCTAGACGAAGGCGAGACACTCTCCTTTGGTTGCATAATAAATTTTCTGCCGAATTTAATGAACGGCTCAAATAGCCGATTGGGTTTCCCGTGCCTTCCTCGTGCGTTTACAGCAAGACGAAACCAATTTTATAACCACAAGCATCTGTGTCGATACTGTACGCTAAATTGTGACGAGTCAATGATAGTAGTTTTAAAGCTATCAGTGCCTCTTTTAACTTACTAAAAGCATTTATTGCTCCTGATTAAAGGGTAGAAAATTTACAGGTTGTCCATTTTTAACAGCGCATCAGCGGAGCTTGTGTGCGTGCGATATAGGGTACAAACCTTCTGTAAACATGACAGAGTCCTAGGCAGGAATTAATGTGTGTTTGAGTCTGAGGTATATTAAAATTCCTCACAGCCTCAATGGTTTTGGGGAAACTGCCTGCTTTCCTGTCATTACAATGTGGCCTAGACTTGGGTTTTAATGGATTCGTATTTATTTAGCAATTAATAGAACCATGCACTTTTGAGACAGTGTAGAAGTTTTTCTACCAGCTCAAGGTGCTCTTCAAAATGTTGAGAGAGTATTATTACTTCCTCTACATAGACTAGACAATGCTTCCAACTTAAGTATTAAGAACAATATCCATTGTTCGTTGAAATGTAGCCGGGGCATTACATAACCAAAACGACATTTTTGTTCTCAAAAAAACCTTCGTGGCAGACGAAGGCTGTTTTGGGTCTGTTCTCTTCTCGGAAGTTAATCTGCCAGTAGCCGCAGTTTTCGTATAGTGTAGAAAAATAGACTGCTTCTCGTAGAGATTCGAGGCACTAATCCATTTTAGGTAGTGGATAACTGTCTTTTATAGCTATTTTTATTTAACCGACGATAGTCGACACAAAAGTGTTTCGTACCGTCGTTTTTAGGAACAAGTAGCACAGGTGATGTCCACTCGCTCATAGAGGGTTCGATGAAATCCAAATTTAATTGATGCTAGACTTCGTAGCGTTGTATCTCGCGATTTTATAACCCTGCCCTGTACGGCTGACTACAACATGGCCTTGCATCAGGGTCGGTTTCGATCCTGTGCTTTGCAGCTTTTACTATGCCTAAGTATCCTGAAAACATTGAGCCAAAAGGCTTCAGCATAGTCCTGACCTGCTTCTGTTATTCATCAGTTAAATGTCTAAGGTCAACATTTTCAACTGTGAACTGTTGTCCTTCCGTATTAGACTAACCCTCAGCAGCTGGTGCTGAGGGGATTTTATGTAGGACTTTCTTTGATAAAAGAGGGCATGAGGAGGGCCGCATCATATTTTTAAAATCGTACAGAGAGTTCTCGTTATTTTCAAATGTATCAATATTATTATTATAAATAATATTGATAAGTTTACCGTCCTCTAAAAATGTTTACCTCGTTCCACTGCCCCCTGGAACATTGGTGCAGGTACTGTCAAAGATACGGCCTGTACAATGAGCCATAAGACAGGGTTATACAGTCTTTGAGGCTTTGTCAGTAGACTCGAGTGAGGCTTTCAATAAAATACGCTTACCCGTGTGTAGATTTTCTAGATACTTTTCTTTGTCATTTGGGCATCCGAAATATTAGAAATGATGAAGCCCGATCATAGGTGCATCTGTTGCAGTACCTATGATCTGTTTCTTACTGAGCATCACCTCTTGAGGTGAGAGGTTAGCTAGTTTTATGTATACTTCTTTACCTTCCTTTTCAACTTCTATGTCGTTGGCGATGCTACAGTTATAAATACCATAAAACGTATCAGTACTTTCCAGGAGAAAAGCAGCTGAAGCATTTACAGTGATTTTTCAAAATGTCTCAGACAGAGCCTGCAGGATTCGTCGTTGAGACTTTTGCACGTACGGAGGCTCTGCAGTAGCATTTTGTATAGCTATTGGTCCATCCGCATCAAGGGTTAGTGTGCGAGATGAACGTAGTTGTACCGGCAGTGTGGTGCCGTCATGAAGTACGACGACACCTCGTTGTACCCAGATGTTTAATACGTGATGATTTATAAAGGGTATCCCTAATAAAAATTTCATTAGATAAATATCTTGACACCACAAAGGATTGTCGAGTTATATAGAAATTTAGTTCTAGGTAGAAGTGTGGCTTACTAAAAATATCAAATCGATGCTTGCTAGAGAAAGATAGGTTCGCAACGGCTTGGTTTTTTTAAAGATTATTTAAAACATTTTGTGATAAAATATATTTGCGGACTATATTTGGACCTTCTCATGCATCAAATATAAATAGAAATGGAGCAAGGATATTATAAGTACTGCCTATCGAAGCGTCTACCTTATAATTAAAGGGAGACAGTAAACATGCCGGGTCTGATAGGTAGTGCTCAAACTTGCGCGACGCTGGTACCCCGTACGGACATAGCTCTATTGAAAATCCGAAGCTTAATTGTACACTGAGACGCCGTAGGAGTACGGGTATCAACAGACAGAGGGTAAGACTCCTGTTGGCTCTCCGTCTCATGTGGGATTTCAGGTGTCGCTTCGGCGAGAGACACCGGTGTACCCGTTCTAGTACGTTTAATACAATTATTACCATGCGGCGATCTGCCGATATAAATAAGATAGAGACACCAACCTGGCTTCAGTTGAAGCCAGATATTTTCAAAAATTAATTATATGGACTGTTCCTTACCTCTACTACCTGGAGGAGGGGGGAGGGTTTTTATAGTGAGGAAAGGTGCAATACTTTGTACCACCTCGAAGCAGGTATAAAATATTAATGTACCAGACGGGGGTGGGGTAGCAGGTACCTTCCAACCTGGCTATGATTTAGCAGACGGTTGATCGTCTGCGTTTCTATTATACTATATCCGTAGTGGCGGAAAGTTACATTTACAGATTCAGGAGCTGGTGGAGTGGACGGGATTGATAAAGTAGACGGTTACGCGTACTGAGTACTTTTACCCGGAGCTGCCTGCAATTCCGCTATCTGAGATTCTGTCTCACCCCATGAGACGGAGTGAGACGGACCCTGGTACTGCGGTCCTAGTATATAAAAATCGTAAGACGCTGGTTTTTGCCTAACTGGGCGGCCCCTGGTAAGTCCTTCTATCCTAGTAGCTGGACTACTAGAAACAGTACCTAATCGGGTCGCCCTGTAGGTATCTACTACATTAATTGCAGATTAAATTTCGTCACTTATTCTCGTGAAAGGTGACATCTCGTGCTGGCACATAACCGATGGTTGTACTCCAGGTATTAGACCTTTTATAAATTGCACTATCAACTTATTTGTATCAAAGACGTTACTGCAGGTTCTGGAACAAGCCCTGAGCCTTCCATAGCCACATCCATTTTGCTCGTCCTTGTGGTGCTTCTTTTTTACGCTGTCCCACGATTCGATTGCACGTGTTAGAAGAATGTTCTTCGCTTAGAGTTATAATAAAAACATTTACTGCTTCCGGCCAGCAGGTACTTCCCTCGAGGGCGATCTCGCTTAACTCTAGATGGGAAACATATTATTCACGAGCCTCTCCTTGGAGAAGGTCGTGAATACATCAAGAAGGCTGCTCCTTTGGCTGTCTTATTAAAGTTAAAATGTTTCTTAAGTTCACCAAAATAATTAAAACTATCTAATGGTACAGTATCAGTAAACTTTCTATAGTATCATTAAATTTTCTTACGGCTAGGGTCGAGGTGATTTTTCTAAAGGTCCTACCGGAATTATTACGTGATTTATTACTCTGAGACGGGCTTGTATCTAGAAGACGGCATTGTCTATAATTAATTAATCTCTGGAAGCGAGCATCATTAGGGACTAGGACCTTAAGTCCTCGGTAGGGAGGTCATAGTGTGGTTTTCCACTGGGACAGCGATCTATCGTCTGCATCTTCATCACAAGACGACCCAATACCTGAAGACGAGTTACTCCAGGACTCGTCCTTTCTTTTATTTTTATTTTTATTCTTCTTTCTTGAACAATTAATTGATTTTTAAAATTTTTTAATTTCCGATATTATTGAATTAAAATCGGATTTACTTAGTTTATTTATATCCCTTTGCATTGTAGCTGAGATTTTCTGCACAAGTGAGGGATTATTAACTACTGGGACGGATGTCGCAGACATTTGTACAGTCGCGTCCGCCGGTGGCAGATTTAGCACTGGAGTGGTGTGCCTGACGACTGGTTTTCAAGGCGCACCACTTAAATCATCCAGCCCGCGTGACACCAGCGGATCTGGTTTTCATGAATCCCGAAGGGAGGTTCGCGGTAATTGTATCCCTCTTTGGATACTCAATACGAGTTCGCTGATCTGCGCCTCGAAATACTGACACGCCTCCCTTAAGGAGTGCATTAATACAGACACGTGTTCGCTTAATCCTTTGTATATATCATAGGCCACTGTTTGAGACCTATATATTTCTTCATTTAACCGTCTCTCGACGGCTAATATCTTCCTGTCTAGAGATTTTTGAAATATATCTACCTTATTATCCAGTTTGGGCTTCATTCTGTGCTCAAACTGAGTCATTCTATTCTCTATTGATTCTTCCTTATCATCTAGAAGTTTATCAAGTACATCCCTGTTCATCTCCTCCACAGAGAGGGGATCTTCGGAATGTACTTGGGTGTTTACAGCCTTTTCGGTTCGTACTGTACGCGAGCCGACCGTCGCTTTAACATGGATTCAACGGCGTAGTGCTTCTCTCCCGCTTAAAGTGTCTGACTTAGTATCGACAGCTCTGGTCTGGCCGGGCTGGCGAGGTGTTTGACCCGTGAAATAGTCATCTACGGTCACTTCTATAGCTTGGCCAGTTTGGCCATATTGTGCCATAATATCTCCCGAGTCATCGGGAAATGTTTCTACAAACGGTTCGCTTGGCGAACCGTTGTCCATATTTAAACAACCACCGTGACTGGGGACCGTCACGGTTGGTGTTTGTATGAATATGCCTCGTAAATCAGAGCGAGACGGGCCAGCTGTCTGTATCACACCTGCATGGTGTGACGCAGTCATTTGGTCCGTATTATTCTGACTACTCCGCTCGCCAATCTCGTGGCGAGCCCAAGTAAGGTAGAATATTCTAGTAGGTGGGGCTGAGCATGGCCCAGACCCACCTACAGTGCTGGAACTTGGGCCGGACAGCGGAGGTGCTGCCCGACGCCAAGGTGGATAATCAAGGCTCCTCAACAACTCAGTAGGAGTTGGTGGCTCTCTTCGTGGGATTCGTAGCTTCCCACGGTTGACACCCTCAGTCCTGTGATGAGACGGGAGTGTGGCTCCGTCATCTTCCATGCCGAAACAGCGGGAAGGACGAATATTTTTCTGTCGCGGATACGACATGGTACATACAATAGAATTACTTTGAATAAAAACATCCAAAACATGATAGCTTCTGGGTCGGGAGGCTCATATGTAGCCGAAAAAAGTCATGCTACGTAAAAAAAGAAGTCTTAAACCCTGGGGTTATGGTTGTTTTGTATGAAGAACACGAGATTCTATGTGAGTACCCTCCACTGTAGTGTAGAGGATAGGTTTTGATAGCTCTAAATCTAGTAGAAAACAACTCAGGAGTCGGTGAACCATGGTTCTAAAGCCTGGGTGACAATTCAGTCGGGACAGTAGCAAAGGGAGAGGGACGCTAACGACGGGAGCGAGAAAGGGACGCTGAGATGGGACGCGAACGATGGTCGCCAAGAGGGAACGGGAGGAGCACGACGGGCTCTAGAAGTACAGGCTGGCAACCGACGGTTTCTAGAAGGAAGAGGTGTAGAACGAGTGTCTCTTAAGGATTAATGTGGGAGTCACCAGAGCACACTTACTAAGTGCTCCGGGATGGGATAAAAGGAGTTTCAACGGACGCAAGGAGCTTCAGCTCGCGGAACGAAGATAGGAAGGTAATTTATCAGTTAATGTGCGCTCGCGTGGTGAGATGCAGCGCAGATTAAATAGAAAACTACATAAATTACACGTGTCTCAGGACTACACTATACGGTACATATATGTGGTGGTTATGTGCCACATGTATTGTACCCATGTACTATTAATTTTGAATGAATTAAACCAATTCTACTACACGTGCCCTCGAGAAGAAGGAGCGCCATAGAAGTGGACAATTGATGCCAGGAAACTGCCAGGAGATCAAGTTTCTACAGAGACAGATCTTGATTTGGCTGTTTCAGCTGGCCGGCCTAGTGAGATACCCTTGAGGTACTCTATACAATGCCCTCAGAGCTTCCGTTCGTAGCCTACATATGACCACGCATACTGGACGATCCACTCGACCCTGTTTGGAGGATCGTACGCAACGCGTGTGCAGTGGAGGTCTGCAAGGACATCATTATACATTCCCCGTCGGATGGCTGTATTTGATACCAGAATTCATCCGTGCCGACATCCACAAGGTCGGTGTCGGTTATGCATTCGCCAACCGTATTCGACAATCTGCGTAAGCGGACGCGCTGCGTTGGTCGAAATGTCCATCTGATTTCAGGTACTCGAAACCGGACCGTACCGACAGGACCCCTGTCTTCAAGTCGGGGGACTTTTTTCTCTTCGATCCGGAGACGTGGACGGTGCTATTCAATGAGTAATTCTTCATTCCTCGCGATGGGCATGGTGTACTGACCGAGAGCAGAGATATCCATGGCCCTAGGTTCTATGGGTCCACCAATGGTTTGTCCAAGGAGACCTGTTCTAATCGGTTCTCTCGTGGTCTGGATGCGGTTTATCACACCTGTGAGCAAGCCCGTACAGGCTTTGCCTGTCTTGATACTATTTCTCGCGCCCGTCATCGCTAGACGTTTCAGGGCGAGGACAACGCGATAGTTGGTTCAGTTGGACGCGGGAGAGAGCGCGGGCTAATCCCTCATCGTTTTACCGGCCCTAGTTCTGCACGCGGTGATGGCGAACACAGCTGGCCCGACGCTGTTTCTTCTCAGCCGGCTGGGGCCGATGGAGATGATGTGCCGATGGACGTCGACTGTGTTGTTGGGACGGCCCCTGAGGGTTCATTTTGAGATGGTACTTGTGTAGCATGCACGGAGGTCCGGTCTTTGGCCTATGGAATACCTCAACATACTGAAAACAGAAGAGGTTAGCATTGGATTGGAAAGGATGAGGGGATATTCACGGAGAACCCAGTGACTGTGACACTTCTTACTGGTTGAAGAACTGTGGATAAAGCAGTATGTAGCAATCCTTTTCGCGCTACCCCGCCTTGTTCATCGAATGGAAGTATTTGGGTAAACCTTTCAATATTTTCGTTCAATTCCAATGACAAAGGCAGAAAACCAATACATGTGAGTCCATTTCGTATGCACCATTCCAAGAATGGAGGAGGGAAATTTAGAAGATAGATATGATCAGGGCATCCGATTAAAGCAGAACTAGATAGGAATGTGGCGGTCTTATCAGTGTACAACTGGATGAGTCAAACAACTGAAAGGGGCATATTTGGGGGGAGGGGGACTGATTCACACCAAGCTTTCGTACTACACGTCAATTTCCTCATCTTCATGTAACATCGTATTCTGTTCACAGTTGCAGTATGACGTGCGTAGAAGGGAGGTTCATTACAACTTTTACAAGCCGTGAACTGCTTCCGAAGAAAATCATTAGGCTCCCGAATATGCATAGTTCCTTATCACTTGCCATAAAGAGACGTCACAAGTTCTTTGCAAAAACCGTGTAGTGCTGCGGGTAGCTCGCCCGTAGCAGCACACAAGCGTACGGGGCGTGGTAGATCTAGATGAAGGGGCAGGTCTTGGCGAAGAAGGGGACTGCGGGCATGTTTGGCAGGGCGTAGTTTCATCCTTATTGCGTTTTGTGCGTCCACATGGCGTTGCCTCAACCAACCCCAAAAGAAGATGGAAAAGGAAGACAGAGAAGGGGGAAAGAAGGAGACAAGATGGGGAAAAAGGCTTTACTTGGAGGGTAGTTTGCACTACGACCGTTGCTTCTTCATAAATCCCAACCGGGCGTCGCCCATCCAGCTGAAGTAGCGTCTGGGCGAGCTCCCAAGGCGGAGCAGGTGTACCAGAAAGGACCAAGAGAAAAAAACACCTAAACATAACTACACAGAGTGCCACTTAGCAATTACAGTACCCTCAACACTGCCCAGTGCACTAATCTAGATTCCCTCAGGTAGGGTAGGGTTCCCCAAATACCCAACGATAGTACCCAATAAACAAACCACCCAACCCAATCAATCCGCAGCCATGCCACTCCAGAGTAGCAAAGTGGCAACATGGCTAGGTCTTTACAGTACCTGTAAATGTACCCGAGCCGAGTGGCGGAGTGGCGGAGTGGCAGCCGATTCCGATCACCCGGGGGTGGGCGTAAACGTCTCTATTTCCCGTCGTAGGTCCGTCGTAGGTGCGCGGCCCCCTTATCGCCGTACCACAACCCGTTCAGTTCAAATTTTCTGCATTGCACGGAGAAAATATGTTTGCGTAGATCACGAATGGATTAAACTGGTTATAGGGATTCTTTTACAAGAAAAGAGTGATTACTACACATGTTAAGGAGTTTTTCAAAGTCAGTGGTACGTACTGGTTTGTGTAGACGACTGAACAGGTTGATTACGTCATTTTTGGGAGTTGTCTCTTATGCAGTTGTGGGTTCCGGGAATGCGGACGCATGGTCTTGTGACTATGCAGGGGCAGTTTCATTTACAACTGAGGGTTGACCTGGAAGAAATTGAACATCCTCCGGGATTGGCGGCTCGGAGACAACCAGTTGTTGCATGTGTGTGTCCTTCTAATACCGATTCCTTGGGTTATTTTAACGCCTCTGGCATCTGGAAATATGTCGGGTAAGAGCGAACATTTCCGGTGCTGAGAAAGAGCACGCGGATATGGAGCAACGAAAGGGGGGTTAAATATCGTAATGAAGAATAGATGACGTGAGACTGGATATAAAATATGAAGACTGGGATGAATACGGGAGGATGAAAGATAAAAAGAAGAATCCCATATTTTCTAGCATATTTCCTTCGAATTGACAAATTTTTAGAATGCTACAAATACGAGCAATTTGGACAAAGATTAACACAATCCGATGAAGAATATCTCGGCATGTACAAGACTTGACTATCATTTTTAAGGGAGATGAAGCAAACATGCCTCTCGTTTTGCCCTGGACGAAATAGTGTCGATACATGTATGGCAGTTGTTCATGCCATGTATGACGTACCTAATCTGTTTTGTAAAATCCAAGTAGCTTGCGAAGCAAGGTTGTCTGAATGAACCGTTGCTGAGGTTTGAATTCAGAAAGGTATGTGTCTGGTTAAGTGTTGTGGTCATGGCGAAAATGACAGACTCTATTACAGCAAGGCAGAGGATGTGTCAATGAAATGAGTTTTCCTAATCCGAACACTGAAAATAGCTTCTTAGTATGCCCCAACAATGCAGCGTAGCGGGAATTACTTTGAACCAAGATATGGATAACCAGTTATTCTTTGGGTTCCAATAGTGTGCTGATTTGATGTTTATCGGGAGCATTACGTTGAACCAAGATATGGATGAACATATATTCTTTGATTTCCAATATTGCTGATTGGAGTTTTATCGAGAACGTCAAGACCAAGCCGCTCGGAAACGTCAGATATATCAACATCAAGTGTCACTTTAGCGTCACACACATCACATGGTGTCGCCAGTGATAATTGTATCTTTCAAACGAACTGAAACGCTGGGTCCGCAAAACAGCAACTCTTTGACGGCGGCTTCAGCTTGCGATTTATGTGAAGGAGAGAGAGCATTTCGCAGACTTCACGAATTCTGACAACTGAGAAGGTTGCGCCGATATATACACGGAATTCAGGTCAAGACCACACAAGTAGCAGCAGATTTTGGCGCTGGTTCAACAGCGGCAGCAGCAGCGAATACAGGAACGAAAAATAAAAGAATCCCAGGAGATTGCAGCAAAAGCATGTACATGGGGAACTTTTCAAACCTGGGTTCAACATCAGACGATAAGCAGTGGGGAACCTCAAAACATATCTCGCAATATCTGCAGACACACTCACAAGACCACTTGCACAACATATCATGGAGTGCAATCAGCGTCGGCCGTGCGCGCTGTTCAGGGGCGCCCCTATGTTCGCGCTGTTTTTGAAGTAAATTGAGATAGGATAAAAAAACAGATATAGTGCAGACTTTACGCGGCTGCGCGCGTTGAAAAGGAGCACGCCTGACCCGCGTCAGGTCCAAAAAATGGGGAACACAAAAATGCAAAAAAGCGATCACGGGGACTTGGCACGGCCGTGCGCAATACAAAAGAGCGCGCCGGAACCGCGTATGGTTTGAATGATCCGAAAAATAATGCGTTGTGCGTATCCGAACGTGGTGCACGCTTCGTCAAAGGTGGAACCGTAAGAGTTTCGAGTTTGGTTTGAAGCGAAGACTTGGTGCTCTGACGTTGCTGAACCCCCACCTTGGAATCACCGGATGACAGAGTTTAGTCCTAGTGGTTTCCAAGGGAGTGCCTTTCTGGACGCAGATGTAGCATCCAGCCCATTCTAGGCAGACGCTCCTACCCGCTCTCCTTTTTTTCCGCGGGATTCTGTACAGCCTTACAGCACCGTCGCCGACCAATTTTCAACTGCAAGGTGTAAAACTGGCCCCAAACAGGTGAATATACCGCTTTGAGGACTCACAACGGTATGCTACCACACACAGTACAATGGCGCACAATCGTATGGGCATAAATTGGTGCGCAGCTGCATGGGGATTGTGACGCACCACTGTACGTTCATGCAATGTTGCATCACAATAGGTGGTGTGACAGTAAACCAATGTACGCACGTAAAATCGTGCACCACCATAACTGCTGTGAAAGTGTACCACTGTGCACAACCACACGTGGCATAGTGCTACTCCTCTGTACAGCGGCATAGTGGAAAACCAGCGCAGGTTTTTTCCAGCACAACAGTGCGAAGCGGGAACCACTGTACAGCTACATAGTGCATGGTTTAATGCAATGCAGTACTGCATTATGGTGTCCCGGTGAGAGTTTCTACACAGCAGTCAGCCAACCGCCTTTACTTCTACGTGTACGAGATGGGTATCTAATAATTAAGCAGTTGTGCAGTCAGCGGACGTGCCCGACTATAGCATTATGCTTCCTTTTCCCCATTTACCTGCAGTAGGTTACGTTTACTGCACTTCGCGTCGCCTTTCCCCTCTTTTCTTCCCTCTCCCGAGACACCCTTCTCATCCGTTGTATGACGGGCTGAGCAGCGCACGGTCCTGTCCGTCTGAATCACGTCCCCGCTCGGCGTGTGACCATACGTTGCTTTTCGAGCACACACACGCCACTCGGCCCCTCCTCCTCGCCAGCTGGAGAGTGGTTCCCCGATCTGTCTCTCTCTTCCGTGCCACTCTCGGTCGTCTGCTGACGTCGAGCCAGCCCCAGCTTTTATCACAGCGCGCTAGCTGTGACACTACATATTGGTCTCCCGACCTAGAACCGTAGTATTACGGGGACAAGTGCTTGGTCATGAGTGACCACACACATGACTATATCTCACCTACTGTTCCTGCTCCATAGAAATCCCAAACAGAAACTTTTATAGATCGAAATGATCATGTACGAAAAATCAACTTGATCCAATGATCCTTTGAAATTTTTAACGAACCCTACAGATAATTAATCACTTTTCTTGGCATTTCTTCACATCACAATAGATCCAATGAACAGTGAATTCAAAACAATATAATTCCGCACTTGACGTGCCATGTAAACCATTGAGGCCATATTAGCCTCAAAATATCATTATGCACTTCGTATCCGGACTTTGAAAAAGAGCAATGCAAAAAAACCTTTAGTACACTGCTGAAGCATTTAAGTTGCAACGAATGTGACAATCAGCTACAAAAATCTTTATCCTACTCCCCCGCCGGACTGTTAGAAACATCAGATCCTCGGGACACCTCAGAATGAGTTGAGTCACGGTCACTTTCCGATTCACTCGAACTGCCACCCTCTTCCTCCAAGTCACCGCCCCCGTCTAATAAACGCATCCTGCCCTCTTCCTCTTCAAACCATGGATTGTTACCATCGAAAATTGAGTGATTCGGTCCATACAAACAGTAAAGTTCTTCTCCTTGTTTGACGTTTCGCGTTGCCCGCAATTTAATGTACTCGTAAGAACGAAGCGTCTGCCTCGTAGCCATACTCCTACGCACGAACTCCACATTCACGCCCCTCGTCGTCCGCTCCGATGGTGGTAATTTATTCTCCAAATCCCCGTCTAAGTAGCTTTAATCCTGCACATTGCGATCCATATTGAAAGGAGCCGCAACAATGAAGCAAGGCGTCGGACCACTACCATTCGGGAGCTCCACGTCCACGTTGCTTCTGATCGCAAACTTTATGAATTCCGTGTGGACACAGAAATCAACCCGTTCCCATACAATTTCATGCTTCCTTCCTCCTAACCAATATCACCGTACACCAAGGACCCATAGAAGCACCCGTAGTTTACGAGGATGATTGAATTCAGGTATATCTCCGCCTCGAAGTAAATGGGTACCGTCAATTTGAGTTCATTTTCATCGTT
>JAVCKV010122793.1:0-19452 GCA_032274145.1 Herpochondria borealis | reverse complement strand
AATATGGGTACGTACTTGGTGGGTACTTTCAAACACTCAGTGTTTGAAAAAAACCAATGGACAGTTTTCAATCTTCGTTAATCTCAGAATTATCCGGCAGCGCGGTGTGGCAGAAAATTAACTGTAAAATTCGTGTGAACCAAGCAATTCATATTTCATATTCTGTTCCGCACACTATATGTGCATGGGCTGCTGTATCTGTCTGAAGCGGGTCCAATGCCAGAAAGAGTCAAATAAGTACTTGAAGGAGTACTTCGATATATATATATATGAGGTTGTCTATATTCGCTGGAGGCGAGAGGCTTTTTTCTTTCGATAGCGAAGTAAGTGTGAACGCGGTAGGTTTTATAGTTCTCGAGTGTTTTACCAAGTGAGGAAACCATACGAAAGTAAAAGGTACAGTCGAGTCCCGCGAAAGACGGAAGGTTCTGAGCCGTCTGCCACATTTTGAGCGACGATGCGATTGAGGACACATTACCCGGTGAAGAGTTTTGAGTCATGCCCCGTTTTGACGTTTTCCTGTTGTGGATTCTTTGACTAGGTGGCTGGGGTTCCGACCAGTTCGGGGTTGTACGACTGAGTGGCCTTCTTTTTCGGCTATCCATAGAGGCTCGGTAGTTTCCTTCAATGCCGGTGTGATTGCAGGCGCAGCGCAGACCTCCGGGTAAGAAGTTGGTGATGATACTAAAGCAGCCGTTTTAGGCACGTGCAGCGTAGCTGGTAGCTCCGTCCCGGGGATTCGCTGACTGAAACCAGTGTTAGAAAGTCTTGAAATGGCGTCTGCTTTCATGTGTTACGCATCTGTTCATACACTGGATATAGAAGTAAAATTCATGCAAGCGGCGGGCCAACACGCAAATAAGCCGGATAGGCTCGTCAATTTTGGGTAGCCAGCGGAGAGCCGCTTGATCCATGTAAACGGTAAATATTTCAAAGGCGAGATAAGGCCTCAGGTTCTGGAGGTCTCATATCACTGACAAGAACTTTTTAATGCAGCAGAGTAGTTTCACTCTGCCCCATGCATACAAAGACTCCAGAACCCGATAAGGTTGTCTCTTCCCGACGGCTCCTTCTTTTTATAGAGCGCAGACGACTTTCTAGTCCGAATTACTCGTTTCAAAGGTCAAAGGTTATCCTCGACATTGAAGCCAGAGCATATTTGGCAAGAAATTCCCTTATTTTAGCTTGGAAAAGGCTGTCTCTTATTTTCACCCCTTTTGGCTGTTTGGTTTGGTTTCCCGGCTCTGAGTAACAAATTTAGCGGTTCTGCCACATGTTAAAAGTTCTTATGAACCGTCGGTAGATTTTCCACATCCCCAAGAAGGACCTTCTTCCCGACTGAGTTTCTGACACTCGCGCACTAATTAAAGATGCAGTTAATGTGCTGCAGATTTTCCAGATTCCCCGGAAGTGTAAATTGACTGAGTTATCGTACTATCTTCGTAAATAACGAACAATTCTGGAATTTCAGGGACACTCCGGTCGGATTAAGGGTTCCAAAAATCGCATGCACCTGTTTGATAGGACTATCCACATCACGTGAGTGAATGATCACATCATCCAGGTACACTAAGTAGTTTTCCACTTCTTCTGCGAAAGAAGGATGTCGAGGATTCTCTGGATACTTGCGGGGGCGTTCGTTAGCCCGAATTGTATTCGGGCTAAGCAGTACGTTCAGGCTTGACATGTGAATGTAGTTTTGTCCTGGTCACCTTTTCGCAAGGGAATCTGCCAGTACCCGCCATTGCAGTGTAGAGTGCTGAATGTATTGGCCTCTGGAAGCCTACCGATATATTGATGCATCCGAAGAATCTTTTACGAGTCTTCAACCGTAGCCAGGTTAAGGCTTCTGTAGTAATCGAAAAAGCGTAGGGTCTCATCGGCCTTCGGGCCAAAAACGCGAAGGTTGAATCCCACTCGAACTGGGCGGGATCAATAAAGAAAGCGCATAACTAACGGTCCGCCTCTGCCTTTTCCCGTTCCGTCGTCTTGGGACCGGTCCGATATGGTGTGACAGCAGCTGGCCGCGTGCCTGGCTTCAAGCCAATGACATATTCAGTGCTGTTGATTCCGCCGAGTTTTCCCGGCCAAATTACTGCATGCTTCTCCAGCATGGACCTAAAACGCGCTTTAAAACGCCCAGGAACTCACTAAAGGGGACATATTCTGCTTTCATTTTCTTTTCCACCTCTGGAAGCTCCTTCTGCTTCTCGCGGAGCTCCAGTACATATTTCTCGATAAAAAAGTTATTGTCCTCCTTTGCGATTCACGCTCTTGGCTGGGTCTGTTTTTCTTGACACGATTGATCGTCAGTTCCTGCCCATCACTTCCAGAAAAGTTAATGGCGTGTCTACCGCTGACGTGGGTGGGTTTCCAAGGTTGCGACTGTCCGTCCTTTTGCGATTACTACAGGCTTTCTGCCGAAGTTGGCTACCATGAGCTTGAATTCACCTTCAGGGTGGGCAGTGGAATTCCATTTTTCCGCGAGGAAACTACATCCGCCGAAAATGTTCTCGCGTGGTTCGATTAACACAGTCCGGTTTTCACGGCACGAAAAACTGACCTAGTTATGGGCTCCGGGCTCCAACTTTGAAATACAGCTTATCCAGACGCAATTATTCGCCTTTGTGTCTTTTCCTTCGATATTTCCATTTCTTTCGCGAGCGGAGTCGAGCTGCTTCGAGGAGCAGTGGGGCTTCTCATAATAGCAACTTACGACCCATCGTCCAGAACTACTAGCCGCGTGAGCGGTATAATAGCTTCTAAATGCCTCTTGCAGAACTGATAGCCTAAGATGACACTCACCGCGAGTTATTTGCAGATGATGAACTACTTTCGGTCCATCTGTGTCATCATGCGTACAGAAAGGGCGACAACACCGACTGAATTAAGCGGCTTATTGTTTTCCCCGCGAATTGCTCCACAGAGTTTTTTCTGAATCATCGCGTCAGTGGGATGGGAGTATTTTCGAAAGATGATTGGACCAGCGTATCAATCCTGGACCGAATCACTCTCCTCCCCGCCGAGTCTTTCAAACCAACTTCGACGTAAACCTTGTACTTTCGCTTCTGTAGTAGGCAGATCGCGAGGGGAAACCGCTTACTACTGACCTGGTTCCATTGGCTGTAACGCGAAAGATATGAAATCCTGGCAATCGGAAAGGACAGTAAAGGGGGTCTCAATTAAAAAAATCAGAACCTTTATTCTCATAAGTGGACCGCCGTACTGGTTTTTCGACTCTTAGTCGTTAAATGGGGCGTGCACGGTAATATGTTTTGCACGATTGTTGAATATTTTGGTCCTGCGGAGGCGAAGCGTTTTCAATTTATATGTGGTCACCTCCGGCTGTGCTTGCACCGGCGTCAGGAACGAAATTGCCTTCTCGTAGTTCTTTTTGTGTCTATATATTTTCTTCTATAGTCAGGGCCTCTAATTTTCGCTTCATGCGTGCTGCATCTCGTATGGGGCAGTCGGATTGAGACGCAAAATGCAGCACCGCGCAGCAGAAGAAGGAGATGAGGCGGGCGAGCTGCTCGAGCAGCACAATAGGACGCTTTTTACAGCCCGTACGAACATTACCGGTGAAAACTCCTGCAAGAGGAAAGAGCGAATCACTTACAGTTCGATTGCCGTAAAGCAGCGCTTCCGAGACTTCCTAAGCCGTCGAAGTAATTCCGGATGAATCAAGGGAATCCGACCAGTCTGGCAACAGACCAACCATTTACGGGGCATCAGCTCAGTGGTGCCCGTAGTCAGAAACCGGTTTAGAAGACCCCCCTAAGAAAAGAGCAAACTTGTGAAAGTTTTGGGTATCATGTCCTTCAGGGCTCAAGCGTGACTATGAAGGCGGGCCCTGTGCGGTTCTCTTTTGTATCTCACAAAAACGAATTTCTCGAAAAAGAGCGTCCGGCCAGACTTCTCGCGAAAGGGAGCTACCAGAGTCCTGATGGTTGGATACAGACCGTCCGTGACTACTTTGATCTTCTCAGCCTCGCTAAAGGCTTTTCCACAGCAGTAGGACTCTGTTCGGACACGTTTTCCGTAGGCTGGTTCGTCTTCTTCCGTTTTCTGCCTGATATTGGGAAAGTATTTCAGGGCACTGCAGATCGTGGCCGAGTTGATTTAGGTGAGCAGGAACCATTGAATGGCATCAGATCATCTGTTCATTTCTGTTCATTTTACACCGCCTCCAGCGGTTTGGTAGATCTTCTTCGCATTAACTTTCAGGTAGTACTGAAGCACCTCGAGCCCCGGGATTTCGTAAATGGAGAGTCTATCGCATTATTTCACCATCCTGATCAGGAATTCGAAGACCATTATCGGTTCCGAGCCATCAAACTTATGATCTCCGATGGAGACGTTCACGTATTTTATTTAACTGCAGATTTACTAGAACCTCTACGAACTACTTTTTGCGAACGGTTTCTTAGTCAGTAGAACAGATAGGAAAGGATCATGAAGACGCGGCTTCAGCTGGCTTGATGAACGTGAGGTTGCCTAACTTTTGGCCCTTTCTCTCTCTCGAAGAGAAGGAGATTGGTTCTGCGAGAGCAGCGTCGTCTTCGTCCAATAAATTAAAAAAACCCACGGTCGTCGCGATTTCAATCCTCTTCAGATGTTTCCAGATCGATTGAAATTTTCGGTCTTTCTAGAGCGCTAGATTAAACCAGCTGCTTGCGTAGGCACTGCTTAGTGCTGGATTTTTTTTCAGCAAAGTGGAATTCTTCCGTCTTGTACTATGAATACTTTCGATGTATTATGCTTTCGTGCTCCAGTAAAACCTTTACTTGGGAGCGAAGCTCCTTGAAGGCCTCATAAATAATTTGCTCAACGACAGTCGGGCCGGGAATGGAAGTCTTCGAAGCAGGGGTGACCTGCGTTTCCGCTATTCACCTTCTATGCGCTTGAGCGTTGCGTTTATTAGCTCTGCGGACTGCTCGACGAGCATCAGACGTCCGCCGAGGTCTTCCATCAGCTTGCGCCCTGATTCTACACGGGTTCCAATATATTCTAGTGCTGAGAGGCGTCTGGAAAGGACAGTTAAAGCGTCACTAAGATCGCTTTTGCGATTTGAGTTTGGCCTCAACCTGTTCCAGACGGTTGGACTCTTCTTGTTTCTTGATGGCTTACTCCTCGCGGGGCTTGTAATCCATCCATTCTTCTTCTGATTGGCAGATATTACAGGGTACCGCTAGCGCGGGATAGTTGGCGGCCCCACCGCGCAATATAGTAGAAATCTCGTGTCTCTTTCTCACTTGTGTGAATGGTCATTTTTTCCAGGCTGGGAGATCCGTTTGTTGTGGAAACCCTTCCAAAAAGCGCCAAAGCAGAGAAGAACAACAGCACACCGGTATACGGGTAGATCTTTGAGCCATTTTCAATATAACTTGCAGCAAACACAAACATACCAGAATTTGGATGCATTATGAGACCGAGGGCAATGGTGAGGCAGTGAGAAGCAGCGCAACTTTTATAAAGCATTTTCACGTCCACACAATGAAAATTTTCCTTTAGCGAAACCGGCCATTCCTCCAATTTTTTGTTGAAATTTTAATTCAATGGATACGGTGCGGACCAGTAGGACCCCAGTTCCGCCAGGATGTGGTGCGGGAAACTTTAATACTGTGGCATACCATTCGGTGCGATCCAAAGCCTGTCAACTTACTCCCCAACACTGGAGCTGGCTTTTTATTCTGTTGTAGCATCCCTCCCAGCTGGGCTGGGCGCTCCTACCCGTTTCTATTTTCTCCTCGTGGTGCTGTACCTCTGTAAAGCACAATATCAATCCACCTTTCAGCTGCACGGTGGCTAATCAGAAGCGTAAGAGGGCAAAATACCGCTATGCGGACGCAAAACAGTATGCTATCTCGCACGGCACAGTTGCGCACAACCGAATGATCATACAGTGGTGCACCACTGTACATAGGATTGTGCGCACCGCTGTATGCGCGTAAATTAGCGCACCATTACTTGCAATGTGATGGCACATAACTGCATGGAAATTCAAAGGTGCGCTACTACTCGGGCTGTCTCCGAAAACCACTGTACATTCGTACAGTGGTTCACCACAAAACATGAAATGGTGGTAAATTTCTTTATGGTCAAACAGTGGGGTGCCGCCCTGCATGACACAGTGACACACCACTGTATGTTGGTACCGCAGTGCATTAAATTTTATGGTGTTGTGTTACAGCACTGAACGATCGCAAATTGGTGCGTTACCATATATGATGTGACGGTACACTACTGTACCATCGTACATTAGTGCACCGCTGTGTATGATTTGGTGTTACTACACTGTACAAACGTACAGTGGAACACTAACGTAGCAGATTTTCTTGGCACAGTAATGCAGAGTGTGTACCACTGTACAGCCTTACAGTGCATGGATTACTGCAATTCAGTACTGCATTACAGTAATCCAGTGAATTTTGCGATGCAACAGCCCAGGGACTTCCTTCGTGTACATGTTTATGCGACTGGGGACCAGGACTTAACAAATCGGGCCGTTAGCGGACGTGCTCGTGACCAGTAGGTAAGCTTCCTTTTCCCTATTCCCCGCTGTAAACATTTCGTTTAGTGCATCTCACCTTGCCTTTCCGCCTCTCCCTAGAATCCCTAGCACCTGTTAGCAGCGCAAGCTCCTGGCCGTCTGGCTCACGTCCTTGATGAGGGTATGATGGTCTCCCGATCCCCATCTAGCTCTCGGGCCGCTGTCGTTCGTCTGCCGACGTAAATCCGGCCCCGCGTGTTATCGCAGCGCGCCTATGTGATAATACATATTTTGCTACTTGAAGTGCTGTGTTGGAAGCTGTGAAACGTGCTGTTCCCTGCACAATGCACCTTTCTATGGCACGGTACACATTCTCACGAGCAATTTTGAAACTTTCTTCTTGTTCTTTGAATCCAATACAGCGCCTTGGTGTATCTATTGTAACTGCATAGATACCAATGGAAAAAGTCCACTCGAATGGTTCCACGAAGATACCTTGACCCGAACTGTAGTTCTCAATAATTTCTCTGCTAAAACTAGACTCTTATGTCTCTTTCTGAGTTACATCAAATTCCCTTGTGGGGACCTTCACTATGCATCTCTCCCCAGGTAGGAGCCCCTTCATTTTTTCAAGATGTCGCACGTGTCAGGGCTCTTAGAAAGGACGACTTTTTGATTCCTTGTATTCACGAACTGCAGTTTTTCTTCATTAATCATGCCGTTCTTCTTGAAATTAACAGAATGTTCGGCGAGTTTGGACGTTGACATGGGCTTGTACAAAATCTGTTTGATATATTCCTCTTTCTTGACAAGAACTATCGGGTTGGCGTCTACGAAAAATTTTTACGCTGCATCCCTGGCCCAGATGCGCGAAGAATATTCCTCTTCTTCCTCTCTGCCCGCATCAGCTTTTTAAACACCAATATGGTATCCTTTCGCACGAAAATCAACCCTATACGCTTCAACTGCCCCTAAGGCATGCGAAGAGCCCATTCCCATCTATTTTAAGCAGTTCGTCCCAAGTCTGAACAAATATGCGCACGTTGGAACGGTTTTGATTTTTTCTTATCCGTTTTGGATGCCTAATATGCCATTCAGTGGGTCCGTGAGAAGTAGTTTAGTTTTTCCACCGATAGTCCAAGTAGCAGCATCATCTGCTTCCTGGTTCAGGATGAGGTCTTCCGCTGAACAGAATAGGAATTGGATGACAGAGTACAACCCCCGCTCGAGCACGTTGATAGCAAGGGGCTCCTCATCCTGACTAAGTACTGCAACATTTACATCCCCACCGGACGCGCCCGTTACTTGTTGCGTAGACCCATAATTATTTCGTTTCTTTGTCACACCCTGTGGACTTATCACAACCCCCTCTTGTTCTGCCCGCGCTAGTTGCTTTTAATCTTTAAAAGTTTCGTGAAACTTCGATTCACTGTCCGGGTTGTACTAGGGGAACTCCTTGAACAGCTCCAAGCAATTGGGGGTATAATCTCCTTTCTTTGGAGGATTGCGTTGTAACGCACACCGTAGGATATTTCTGCCAGAATCGTACGGTCCAACGCCCTGCATGAAATGTCCAAATTTGGAGAGCGCTGCGTGGAAACATCGTTCGTTTCGGTGCGTTCAGTTGTGAGCTGATCGGGGACTAAGTAGCTCTAACTGACAGGTTTCTTCACGTATTTTCTCGAGGATCGTATCCGATTCTCACGTTCTATGTTCCTTACGCCACAACGTCTTACCTCCTCTATGGGTTCATCTACTGTATTTATCAACCACCGCTGCTTCTCCGCCTATATGTAATGGCATCACACATCCTCGACGTAATGATACCCGGTCGACCGGGAATAAATTTTCCTTCCGAGATTGATGTATTGGATAACATAAAATTATTCATGGCCTTACTTGAAGCGGTCAGCGCCAGCCTCCCGAACATCTCCAATTATGACGTTGTCCAAATCAGCGTTCTTCTAATTATTGTAGCTTTTTGCTTGCAATCTCGTAAAGATAATGAGGAAATTACCAAATTCCGTTGCAGAATCCTCATCATTAAGTAACTAAAATTGCTGATGGATGAGCTTGTCCGTTTTGCTGCAGAATTTATTTTTAATCAAAAGGTTAACTAAAAGTGCGACATAGCTGTAAAAGAGTTGCATGCGGAGGGCCTTGAGGTGGTTTCCTCCTCCTCCCGCGCTTTGAAAATTCAACGGCAGCACAATGAAACCCGTTTCATTTTTCTCCTGGACAAGAAGTACTGGACTCGCTCTTCGTTATTTGACTCGTAGTTTTTCCCATGTAGCGTTGAAAAAACCGACGCACGCACATCTGGATTGGACCAGCGTTATTCCAAAGTAAGTTTCACACGCAAGATACCATTCCGTGGACATCCGCGAGTTGTTCGAATGACGGATGGTTGTGCTATTGGAATGTAGTCGAAAGTCGGTGGTCGATTCCGCTGCGTCCGTTTCTGTTTCACATCGACAAGTTCAAGAGAGGGCGGCGTGAAGGCCACTACAACCGCGAGGTGGAATTTCGCCATTCCCTTCCGCGGTAGAGGTAGAGGCACAGGTTGTTGGAAGTTTGATGTTTAGAAGGTAAACGTGACGCATATTCAGAAACTTTCGTTAAGGATAATGGTGCTGGTGCAGTGCGTCCATTATTCTTCGAAGGTTGAGGTATTTTGAGATTATGCTAGTGGGCGAAAATGATTGCAACAAGAATTCAGATGCGCCTTGATAAGACTAGCTCACTTTAATTAAGATTTCAACTACGCACACGTGAAATGGAGTGGGCTGGGTAGTTACGCAACTTTTGGTCGTACTTTCGCAGTTGCTCAACTCTGGACTAAAGTTTGAATTTTTGATTATATTTTCGGAGGTTGATTCCGGAGTTAATGCAACTCCGGATATCAAACCCAGATTTGCGTGACCAATTAGTTATATTTTTCACCCCCGGTTGGAAACGGAAAAGAGGTAACACTATTGAAGCCTCTGCGTTTACTAATATCCACATCATTGCCTGTGCTTCGATTTGATTCGGTATTCGGTGCGGTACTCGGTACACGGACGAGTTAGGAGTGATCCTTTGCAAATGAACTAACAATGCAACTGAAATGGACCACCCACACCGTTCTTAAACAATGTCTCACATCATCGGTACCTAAGTCTAAAGAAAATGGAGGGGATTTGTCTTGTATGTACTACTCCTGAAAAGTAATATTGGTGCGCGGAACTGCTGCGAAGGATGGTATTGATTGAGTGTTAAAAATCACAAGAGGAAACGAGACAGCCGGATATTACTGGACGCCGCGTATGGGTTCATATGCCGACTTAAACGTTTGCATCGTGTGGAGCTGCATTCCAACCTCTTAAGTTATCTCACTCTACTAGCAGGGAAGCGTTAGATAGGAGTGCACATCTAAGGCGTTTGCTGTACTTGCATAACAAGCAGTTTTCACAGTGAGTTGCAAAGTTGTGCAACAGGATATGTCTTCTCCTTGCGTTCAAGCCCTCATACATGCAATGATTGTTCCATATATCTCTGTCGTCACAAATGACGTCGAACTTTTGTTTGGGCTCTTCACCACGCAATTTGATTGCGCTTCTGGTATCATGCACACTCTTTTCAGTGATTGCACTGTTGCGTTCAAATTCCATGACGCAAACGCTGTTCGAAAAGCGTACGCGCCTCGGTGCAGACTTTCCGGCCTCGTCCGTACAATCGCGCACCTCGTGCACCTCGTGTTGAAGTAGCTCTCGCTTTGTGTGTTCACGGGCGCTGGAAAGCCGGTCTGAATTATCGTTCATTTTGTTCACAAAGGTGGAGCCGGTCTCGCAAAGGGGAATACTCTGTTTCTTAATTTTTGGTGGAATTGTTGAACTTGATAGAAACTTCAATGCCCCTTCGCGCCATTTACGTTCTGTGCCGGTAGAGGCGATGTCCTGCTTTGGAAGTTTCACGAGTCTTTCGGAACGTTGAACTGCACTAAAATCGCTTTGACGGATGGAAAACGTATTCGAAACCATTGTGAATTGCTGTGTGACTTATTTGATGTAATGTTTAGTTGCCATTAATGTTCACATCAAAGTGAAGCGGCTTGTGTAGTAAAGAGAGGCACAAGTTGTCCTTGCTAAGCCGCCGAGCATGAAGGGAACCGCCGTCATAATACACCGACCATCAAAGCCCATGCAAACCACGTCGATTCGTCGATTTGCTTGTGATTTATAGGTGACGAAACGGATTTATTTTGGAAGAACTGATTTTCTCAGTATAGTATACGTCAATCTTCTTTAAAAATGAATCCCAATATCGAAGCTGAACCAACCCCCCCACCAAAATTCCACATTTTCAGAAAAGGTACGCGGCACGCCTGCGCGTTATCAAATTTCGTAACGACATGGTTAAAATATATATTTTTGATTCAATTCACAAATATGAAACGGTTTGATAGTGCAGTTTTGCGTTTCAAATAGTACGGTTCTGGATACGAGACAGTGTTGTGGCACTTGTCATGGGGCAAAATAAACAAAAGGAATAAGAAACTTTTTCTCTGCGTCACGTATTGGTTTGAACTTCGACATGGATCCAAATTGAACGTTAGCAACTTGTTGCTAATTCCGTTATTTTGAAATCTCACCATCTCGCTTGAGACGTACGGGAAACTTACTTCCCTATCTACCTGAACTAGTTCGGTGATTCTTCTGTGGGCCTCGCCCTCACACGGGAGGAGTTCGATAAACAAAGAGCAGAATGGACTCTTGTCTCACCTCTCCACCAGGTGACGTAAGCCACAAACCTGGTGGTAACTATTGGCTGTTTCTCGCAGAAGCCAGCAAGTAATATTCCAGTGAGTAGTTATAGCCATCTCGATAATTTCAAAGATATCACCCAGTATGACCTAGTCCGTCCGTAGAATAATGTCATACGTGTTTGCCACCGTGTTTATGGCATCATTTTCAATTTCCGCAAATCTATGAGAAAGACGTGCTACATTCCGTATAATACAAGTCATTTACTCGGGGGATTACTAACAGTTCTAATTCGGGAAAGTTTTGATTTTGCGAATCATTTCGCCGAAATAGCTGGGTTATGAACCAATGCAGTGCTGCATCAGTCTTTATTCACACCACGAATTAACACAAGTACAGCAAGATGTTATGTGCGATTCACTGTACTCACTTCACTTACCGGCACCTGTGTCAGGGCCCTGTGATTTGTCCTATGAACTGTCCCGTGGAATTTACAGTAGCCCGACTATACCCATGTCCAAAGACATACCGTCCACACATACCTCTACATATGCGTACTGTACCGATACACTGTCCAGTACCAAGAAGTGGCTGCACAGCAAACAAGTATTTCTATATATATATTTCAGTATTTATGCTGACATTACGGGTCTCAACGCGACCGTGGAGTAAACGGTAATCTACTTCGCGAGCAAATTCCCTGAGGACGCCTAGCAACCGCGTCGTGCTTGTCGCGCTACTTGCTTCCCCACAATCCTGGCAGTCTCTTGTAGCCACCCGGTTGGTCCCTTGTTCCGTACTAAACAGGCGTATACATTTTTCTACCTCTTCGTTCCTGTCGCGTGCGCGAGACGTCCCTCGTTTTGTATATTTCTCAGTCCCCTTGCTTGCACTCTCCGATCGCACCGTCCCGCGTTCCCGTCTCTTCCGCCCAAGTATCGAGACATTCTCCGGCGCATGCGCACCTCGTTATCCGTCGTCTTTATGCAGAGCTCTCTGTGCTATGTAAAGCCGTACGCCACTACCATCCGGTCGTTATTCATCTCCCTACCTTGTGAAGGTAAATATTGTCGTCGAACACGTATAAGTACAATCCGGCAGAGTGGCCACTAGCCCCACTTTCATGGGATTACCTAGCCCCTATAATGGTGTCCGGTGCTCCCTGAACAAACGCCTTGTAAAACATTGAATGTCGTGTTGTGTGTGTGTGTGTGTGTGTGTGGTAAGATAAGGTACATTTTCATCCGGCAGTTTCGTAGGTACGGTCCTCAAAAAATCCTCTGATCTGTTCTATCGGAAGCACCTGCTTGGTGAACAACTGCCTCCTCTGTAAATTAATATGGTTCTTTTTAAAGAGTAATTGTGTTTGGTTACGATTTACTACAAAAGAAATTATTTGCAACAAAATTGACAGAATAGGATATCACGAAAACACGAGCTTAGGAACCATTTGTGTTTATCTTAATTGTTCCGCTTTAGTTCGTGCAAAAAGAAGAGAGCAAATCACTCAATGTGTTCCATATTTTTCTTAAAAGCAAGCTGCAGTGGTAGTGACCGACACCATTTTTTAATCGGTTGTCTGTTTGCATGTCTCCCTACGGTACCTGCGGCTGTGATCTTGAAGTTCGCTGCAAGGGAGTTTCGCAATTCAAAAACAAACGTAACACACGAGGCTCTGATCTGGGCTTGGTACGACGCCCTCATCCTGTCGACGTACGGTGAAACATATCAATCCGGGGTTGGAAGTATCAACCGAAAAACCCCGATCAAAGAATATGTCCCGTCGGCGCGGCCATCTGTGTACGAGGTTCCAACTCTGACGAAAAAAGAAATTGGCCTTCTGCCGAGGGGAATAGCCTTGGAAATTTCTCCAGTTTTTTTCGGAGAACGATTTTATGCAAACACCGTACAAGAACGCTCTACTGCATGCGTGTCTCATCCCAGTCCGTCACCGCTCGTACTCCATGGTTATTGCGTATAAGGGGTATAAGGAATTGATGCAAGCATTCTGCAGTGTGGCGCAAAACTCCTTCACTGCCGCCCAACCGATCATGTTCCATTGTTCTTCAGAAAACTACAGTGCAGAAAATGAGAATGCCGTTCAAATTCGAGAACAGACCAGTGCAAATATTTGAAAAATCACTGACGAAACGAAGTTTTTCGATCAAAGGTACCAGGAGCTCCACTTTAGAGAATTAAAGATTGTGGAGGGTCTGTGGGACTAGATAGATCTAAACATTTCCTCCGAGGATGCCATGGAAATCTCAAGAATCAAACCGTTCCAGACACACCACGGAAATATGGAGTTCATACTGCAGAACGCAGAAGATTGCAGGCATGCAACTCATCCAACCTGGATGAAGATTCTAAACTGTGACGTAACGCAGGACTAGCAAAATGTCACGAATTATGGCGCGGGTCGATTCATGATCTTGAAGCACGGGGTGGTGGAGAATTTGAAGACTGGAAGCAGCGTTCCTATTCTTAAAGAGCGAAGCTGCGTGGATTTACGTATCGGTGTAGTGCTGGAATTGATGAGTACGACAAGAACGATTATGCGGAATCGAAGGGAATGTAGAATGTAATGCTGAAAAACGGTGTTCGCATTCTATTCACAGCGAAGAATGGACGGAGGCAAGTATAGCATAGCGACTTTACAGGAAAATCCCTGGATGGGAAAATTATTGGAACAGGCAGTAAAGTGTATTTCTGCATGGCAAAAATTAAAGCTACGGTTGTATGGGTCGTAGAAAAGTCTCACAGGCCGTTCAAAAGCTCCGAGAAACGAACGGCGCAAGAAATGTATCTTTTAATCCGTGTGGTACCGATATCAATTCAGTCAAACATTCTGTTCATATTCCGTGGGGATTTGATACATGCTGAAGCAGGGTGGGGCGGTTTTCAACCCGCACTGAGACCCCGCGGTACCATGTCTACTTATAGTTGACAGGGAAGTAACTACCGGATGCGGTATTCTTCAACCATTCATTTATGCCAAAGTGCTCCGAAGCGTATGGAGGTAGAAGTTAGGACGAAGGAGGAAGTGACTACGAAGAGGATGAGAATGTGGAAGACAACATGTACCCGGAACGGAACGTTACATAGGCGTAACAGTAGAGTCACGATGAACGTGGCTAAGGCACAGAGTAGTAACACGATAATAGGTAGTACGGCTTTCATGGTAGTAAAATGTGAGTAAACAAGCCTGTGTTTTGTGTCATTTACCGTCACTGCATGCCTGTCCAAGTGATGGAGGGGGAAAGAAACGTAGAGGGGATAAAATGGGACATTACGGATGCAAAGCGTGAAGGAGCAGGAAACTTGTTTGATGCACAGATAGGGACCTAACTGTCACGGTAGACAAGCTTCATCACAACTATGAAAACGTGACAGGATTCGTCGAGTAAGAGAGACATGGGGAATTTTTACGTAGTGGGCCATTACCCTGATAAGATGACGCCTGGAGCCACTGCTATGTGGAAAGGAGGGTACCGGGAAGAATTTTAGAAACGCACACCACATCTTCTCGTAGGAACACGGAAAACGAGGGAGTCGCTTTCGTCAAGCATATGTGACGGTGAGAGAGGAGCGAGATGTTTCCGGAATAAGTTATATGCATTCTTAACAGATACTAATTAAGCGGTAGTATAAAAATATTATATAAAACAATTATTATAGAACTGCACATAGATTTTATTTACCAGGTTCTTTTCAATTTTAAAAATATTTTTATCGTAATACATATTAATTAATATCAAAGGCAGCATATTATGCAGCCTTCATAATACCATTAATTTATACGTCTGCTAATAATAATAAAATTCCATGATTATACTTACTTTTTCATACATTGTTTTAAGCTTATGAGTGAATATTCAAAAATTTCAAAGCAATTTATTGTTTCAAGGAAATAGATGACCATAATACACAATTTTAATCCATACAGTCATTTTCAGAAAAAAGTAGATGGTGATCTATATTTTCCTTCTGAAATTCAATTAATGTTTAATTGAACATTCTAACCTTTTCGGTTTTTTTCCATCGTCTCAGTGCTTCAATGTTGAAGAAAAAAACCCTTGATTATTTTAAATTAATAAAATACACATTTTAACTTTATGCTTAAATTCGTTGAATGTTCTTGTGTCTATTTTTTTAAAACTTAATCGTTCGAAAATAGTTCTTAAAATAGTTTAGTATTATGACTTAGTTTTAAAATCATATGCTTGTTTACAGTTTTGAAAATTTAAGAAAAAAAGGCGATAATATTAATTTTAGTAATGAATTATTTAACAGTGGATATGGGAAATTATAACATCTAACATGACATTTGAATTGCGCATTGTATAAAATAGGAATGCATATTTTATACATTTATATCTTCGTATTTATTAAGCTCTTTTCGAATCAACTTGTAATTGAATGTTTTATTGTTTAAAGCTCTCGTAAACTTGAACTCACTAACTTTGTCCCACTGAAATACTTTTAAGTTCTGAAGTTTTGTGCAATTTTGTTTATGCTTTAAAACTCAAAAAAGCATGACGAAACTGCAACAATTTGTTTTAGTTTTATGCTGGTATCATACATACTGTAAATTTGTATGCGTAATTTTTAAATTACAAATAAAGTAACAAATTTTACTGTACCAGCTAGTAAAATTTGTAATCATTTCTTCAACTGAAAGAAATAATATTGAATAATTGAGAATAAAACAACAACAAGAAAAAAGCATCTTGATAGCACCGGTATTGGTAAGTAAATATCGCAACTTCATGTGCAATTTTCTTGTAAATTATTAGTTGAATAACAACTGTCACTTAACAAACAAATAACTAACCGTTGGAAATAAAATTCAAATCAAAAATGTCAATGTACTTCTTCATAATACAAAGCTAAATTATTAAACCCAAAACATTATTATTATCTTATTAACGATTTTACGATACATTTAATGAACTGAATCAATAGAAAACAAAAAAGTGGCTAGAATAAATTTAAAAATTCTGGAAAAAAAGCTTAATAATGACCTAGATGAAAAATAAAATATTAACTATGATTCACTTCATATAAATGAAAAACTCTTGTTTCTAGATAAAGGAGAGAGTTTTGAAGAATAAGAACTAAACAGGAAAGATAAATAGATAGTGCATGGAAAGCAAAGAGGATGAGAGAAACGAAAAAGAGATTTGTTGATGCACTTGAAATAGAAGAATAGGCTGTATACGTAATATAAGAAAGAAAACGAACATCGTTTAGAGATAAATCGGTACGAGGAAAACTGCCACAGATACCCAACATATGTTTGCATTCCATCTTTACTCAGAGCTTGTCTAATATTGAATTGTTTATAGTTTTCACGGCTGAGCGTTCCGCGGTATGTCAAAGTAACACTGCGAAGAGGGGAGCAAGGTTTGTATATTATAGTTTAGTTTAGGCGATCGGTATGCAAATACCCTGTATTAAGCTGTATGCAAATAAGGAATACCCGATATCATACTGTTTCCGTTCTACGGGTTATTCGGGGGACTCTGCGAACTGCTAAGACCAATACCTCCACAGATCAACTTGAATATGTAAAGATTGGAGTTCTGTGTGAAGATTAGTGGTTGTGTGTTTGGAAAAAAACAAAAATTCACCAACGTCAACGACGAGCCTCGTCTCGAATCTTCCTCTTTCAATTCCCTTTCCCCTCTCCTTCCCCTTTGCTAGTGTTTGCGCACAAATGGAGAACGACTTCTCGCATCACTGTTTCAAATATTTGGCCATTTCTTGACTTAAAACGCTCCCAGTCAGAAAATACGAAACAGCTGAATGTACTTTGTAACACTCGGGCGCTCCTGACCCTTCCTGAAGAATTACTCTTTCAGCTTCCATCTGGGCGCCGGGACCAGGGCATGCTTCCAACAGCGGCGCATCCGCCATGGTGTCACCTCAGCAAACAACTGCTGTGGCCTCTCTTGTGTATAGCCGCCATCCATCCGAAGTGCCTCTTGGTCAAGGGGCACTGCAACTAGGTTGTATAGCTGTAGACATCGAGTTAAGAGCTTCCCACTACTGTAGCTATAAAATCGCCGAACTACGCGCTGTGCACCCGGTCTTTCACCGCCTTGCCTTCTGTTTAAAGCTCAGATTGCGCTTTACAGACACCTGTGGAAGACTCCCGGCAGCACCACATTCTTCGCACCATCGCTGTTACGCGTAAAGCTCCTCAAGCAGAGCGGCATGAGCGTCTGGCGCGAGATTGCGCGGACAATCCGCATTCAGACCGAAGCATGCGGACTGTTTTAACACAGCCCGATTCTGCGCGACGAATACCCGTTCACTTCTTCCGTGAGGTTTGAAGGGAACGCTGCGCCGCTTGACCCCGTCCATACCCCCTGAAACAAGCCGTCGACGACGCACTATGTGACGTATTCCATCACAATCTCGCTGGCCCGGTCGTGGCCATACATTTCGAGACGCAATCATTCGTGTTACTGCTCGCCTCGTCCCGCGTCTGACACTCGTGAAAGAGCCCGCTGAAGCGCGTTTGTAGGCACTAGTAGCGGTACACGATGCCCTGGTGAGAAGGCTGTGCTAGGATATGAGTGTGCAGGCGCCACGACGACCGCGAAGTGGGCGCCCATAATGCGCCGCGCCGCACCGCGGCGGTCGACAAAGTGTACTGAGCGCCGGGAATCGCATCGAGAAGAACCCGAGCGTCGTGGCACGCGACGCGACCTTCTCCCGCTACCGAGCGGTGTAACCAGCCCCCAGCCGCGTGTGACTGTCGGGAGAGACGCGCGCACGGCCCCCACGCCCTGCAATGCCTTGTACCCCGGCAAGCGCGGCGTCCATGCGGGACGGGGTGATCGGCGCGGTATGTTTGCATACGCTTGAAATTACGCGGATTCGACCGACATGCCAGCACAACCAGACTGTGCGCCGACGCGCGGGTGTCGGCCCGCATGAGTGCATAACGTATGACGAGCGCTAGCGCACGCTGTGGGCAAGCAGGTGCGGTGGCGTGCGGGGGTCCCACGTAGTTGCTGCGAAGGCTGCGCGACGCGAGGTTCGCAAAGGACTGGGTGTGGGAGGAGTGTGTTGTGAGTATGTAGTCGAGACAGCGCTTTGATGGGCGAATTACATTAATGGGCCATTTCGCTATTTGGGGCATATTTAAACCGACTAGAAGGTGACTATGATTTGAAATTTAAAATAAAATCCCCAAATCCACAATAACAACCCGTGTCTCCCCTTAAACCGTTCGATTATGCAAACAAACACCCCCCATTTATTAGCATTAAACCTATTTTAATATAAATTAATAATTTTCGGTGGGGATTGAGAGGAGATTGGGTGGTATTTTTGTGTTGATCGAAACGATTGCAAATGGGGGAAAGGCTTGTTGGGGTTGCGTTTCTTTGATGGCGTCGCGACAGGCGATCGGCTAGTTTTCCGGCAAGAGACGCGCTTTCGCTAGCGTCTAGTGAAAAATGAATAAAGAATTCTGGGCGACACAGACAGTGATTCAAAGAAAGAGGGAGTGCACAACATCAAATTTATGATGGTTTTAGAAATAAAAGTTTTGGATATTTGCGCAAGGAAGTCAATCCCCTATGGTCTAGTGGCTAGGATTTCTGACTCTCACTCAGGAGGCCGGGGTTCGATTCCCCGTGGGGGAAACGTTTTGCTGGGAGAGGCACTTTTTACTCACTTTTTCATTCCTTGTTACTGCTAGCTCCGTCTGTTACATTACGAACTGTTTTTCCATTTTTCTGGTGATTGCGCTACCATGCCGTTCTGAAAGGGCGGCAAACTTGCGATGCATCCGCACCTGACGAAGGAGGCGGACGGGGTGAGGAAGAAAGTTTTAGATTCATAAAGAGGGGTAGGCCGAAGTCAGGGGCGATGCATGAGTGGCGGGGCAGTTACAGCTGCCGCTGGACTGGCTTTTCGGCCAACCCAATTCGACGTCAGTATGCCTTCCTCTACTGTAGTCACAGCTATGGGCTTTGCCCCAGTATACTACTCTGCCTAATAAGTACAAGCGTACTTTAGCGTTGCGCACGTTTATTTCAAGATAGGACGCGATCGGAGCCAGATTGTAAAAAAGCAGGTAGACTAGCTAGGGGTGTCAGTGGCCACTACTGCCCCCCAACAACCCTCTCACATCCAATCTCCACATCATTGCTCTTTCTTCAATAAACTCCTCTCCAACAACTCCAACCACCCCTTTCG
>JAVCKV010122682.1:0-19453 GCA_032274145.1 Herpochondria borealis | reverse complement strand
TTCAGTTACACTTGACCCGGGGAAACCGGGTCTACTCAGAAAGCAGCTCTTCGTTGGGCAGCGAGCTGGATAATCTATGGCGCGAGTATCCTCTAGCAAGCGAATTTCCGGTGTTCGCAGGCGCAAACTCTGGATGGCGCCTTGACAGCAGTGGTCTCTGAGGTACTAAGAATCATCGGTGGGCATGTTGTGTGTGTCGATAATGTTGTCGTGAAGAAAGAAGTTGGTGTTGGAAAGTTTGATGATGGATGGTTGTTAGAATAAATGTCTTGGTACGTGCGTCACTACTGATCCTCCAAATATGGCCACCATGTCGTGAAAAGCTTGCAGCACTGCTGCCCATGAGCGTAAGGACAAACCCATACAAAAACCACTAAAAAGCAATAAATTACAACGAAGGGCGTTCGAGGTCCCTCTTTAGAGGTGGCTTAGGTACTGTGGTAGAGAGTGACGCGAAAGCGTCGGGTTCCAGAATTATCCGTGAGAACGGATGAAAAGAACGGAAAAACGTCAGGTAACTGACCGGGGATGGGAAAACAGTACCGGACAGGACAAGTCGTAGGAAGAGAGTCCGAGGGCACAGAGACCATGTGAGCAGAGGTTGAGTTTCGTAACAACAAGACGAACCCGTACTGGTTATGGGGTTGAGGGCGAAGGTGGCAAGGCGGAAGACTTAAGGCGAAACTAGATGCGGCAGTGATGAATTTCGGTTGCCCGAGTTACGAGCTCCAGCCGAAGTCAGTCGGTTACAGTATCTTGATCAATTCAAGACTGGTAGGTGAGTGCTCAGGTGCGAAATTGAGTGGGCCCTGCAGAAGAGTGATCGGCTCGACGCTGCAGTATCGCAAGAAGCACTAAGGTGCAGGAGACTTGGCCAAGACCATCAAGTAGGGTATCTTTCCTAAGCACACTTCGGTGTGTTGCGATATATCTCAGAGATTGGTGAAATTTCCGAAGGTATTAATTCTGACCCGAGGTATGCTAATATTTCTCTATTTGGGAATTACCGCTAACGCGACTAAATATATACTACCTTCTCTTACCGGGCTAAGTCACACTAAATTATGGAAAGTAGTGAAAACGGCGGGGGTCACCGCGCTACCGTATTCCTGACCAGGGAAGGTAAAGTAAACGTCCTTTCTCGGTCCGACGTAGCATGAGATGAGCTCGTCTCAGGAAAACAGCGCGAGCTTTGTAACTATCCCTGAATAGGTAGGTGAGACGAAGTATCTACGCGGTATTTCGATGGCTCGGTGTTTGTGTAGAAATGGAAGGCCAACATGCACTCAACGTTAGTTGGCCCGTGAAAGGCGGTTCTGTACGGGCAATATAATATGCCGATTGCTCCCTTTGGGAGTAGAAATGGGATCGATTTGCAGGGATGCAAATCGGCCTAATATCGGGTTGAAAAATTAATGCCAAATTAAGGCCCAAAGCGTAAATACATTGCTGCACTGCCGGTTGCCCGGCGCCGTGGAATTATAGCTAATTTGAAGCGATGAAAATGTGAAAATTCAGAAAGTCGGGCCTGATTAAGTCATTTTGACATTAATTGCCAGTATGACGGGTGAGCGTGGAAATTGGTATCCTATTACCCAAAATAATATATTAATTCGATTTCAGGTCATGAGGCACCTGCTCTTTCGCGTGAGCATTGAACCACGCACCCATGCACTCATAAGACACGAGTAAGTGCCGGTGGCGGCGGCGCCTAGCTGATTGGTCCACAGTATTAGAGCCACCCAGACAGACGAGATCGGATCCGGTTGAGTCCTAACCGCCGCGAAAACTTTGGATCACGGCGCGGCATATGACTGGCTCAATAAAATAATTAAGGTCCACCCTGATTTCGATACGAGGCGCCTTCGTCGGCTTCTTTCTCTCAGAAATCGAGGTGGTCCGAACTAATTACTAATACCGTAAATCGTGCTGGACCGTTCGTAACCTGACGAATTCGTCATGGCCCCAGTTTACCGAAACGCCTTCGGCACCACTATCTGATTATATAAATTTGGGTTCGATTTCAACGCTGGCCCGACTGACGCGACAGGTGAAAATTTTGTTGACAGCGTCCGACGCAGGTCGGTAATAAGAGCACGCAGTATGATTATTGACACCCCTAGATCTGTGCCTGTACTCGCACTGGACCAAGGGCGTCGGCGAAACTCGTCATCGTAACCGGGAGGATGATTTAATTATAACAGCGCGACTCGGTTGTCGAAACTCATAGGGGTGCGGGTGGAGTTGAAGACGCCGGGGTGGCACCGACTTGAATTCGGGGATGTTTACTACGGACATAAAGGGCCCGCGCACCCAGAACGAAAATCCCTACACATGTGACCACCCACGGCAGCTGAAAATTCCGCCACTGCTCCGCCACTTCGCCACCCGGCGACATGGGTGGTAGCGGAATTCAGTGCGCCATGGTGGTCCTCTACTTCGCTACTTCCCCACTATAAGGGGGCCACGAACGCCGATTGGCCCGACCGGATGGGTTGATTGTTGCTTAGTGGTGTCATTTCTTTGGTTGGTTGTCCTATTGAGGATGTCTACAGTAAGGGGTTTAGCTCAACAAATAATAACTGTATTGTTCTTTGTGTAGTTATTTTTAAGGGGTTTTGCCCTTGAGCCGTTTATTGCCACGAGCTCCGTCTTGGACGCTACTCAAGCCGCTAGATAAGCGGCCTTTGTGGTGCCGGGGTTGACGAAACTGGAAATGGATGGAGTTAACGAAGTCTAACATCCAAATATAGCCTTTTCCCGCGTTTTTCTTCTTCTTTTCCCCCCTTCTTTCCTTCCTTTTTTCCCTACCTGGGGTGGTTGGTTTTTCCTCCGAGCCGGAAACTCACAACGCCGTGAGACTACATCGCGCGCGGCCCTACGTGTAATTCGTCCCCGTCCGCATAACCAGCTCCCCCTCGTTCAACTCTACCAAAACATTTCCCTTGTGTGCTCGTGACGGGAGTGATCTACGACACTGCACCACAGGGGGTAAGTAAATCCGTCTCACTAGAGTCCTGGTGCGTTGTTATCCACTTATATCACAGTAAAAAATACACTGCAGTGCCTTTTGATAGTTTCGTGCCGATCCGTATTCCGATTTTCCTGTTGCGACCGCACGGGACACTCATGAAAACGAACCAGAAGCCGCCCGGCGCCACCGCGCCCGAGCCTGAGGTAAAATCACCTCTACAGCCTTCCGTACCTGCCTTACAGGAATGTAAGACACCTACTTCCAAACCACCTCGACGTTTGCCACATTTTAAAAATATGGAAATCCTGCTGGCGTTAACGCTGTCGAGTGTGACTCACATTACCCAATATATACAGACTACATTACGCCCACATCTATAGAGACGACATTACGTTGTTCCTTTCAAAAAAAGTACAGAAAAAGTACAGAGTCCGCTGGACCAACTTATAAGATACTCTCGAAACCTATGCGTACGCACGGTTCATACCCGTCCGTCCCGTCCAGGCGTTTAGGCATAAAAGCACCTCCAAGAGCTGCCTTGCTCCATCTGGAAATAATTTTATTCCTTAAAAAGGGGGAAAGGGGTATGTATGTACCGTATTCTACTAATAAATTATGTATTATATTTTTTGCCGCATATTTATTGATTTAAATACAATTAACCTTAATATGGTTTAGTGAATTAATCCACACCTGTAATTATACCGTTTTTTCACGGATCAACAGTATCGACGACCGTCTCAAAGGAATGGTCAGTGATAATATACAAAAAACCAGCATTCCTTTAGCGATAAAGGACTAAAAACATAGAAACGATGGCGTACGCGGCACACACCTAAGCGTTACGTCTCTACAGCACACTGGCCCTAATCAGGACAGTAAAAGATGTCATCAGTCCTCCTCCTCATAAAACTGAGTGTCTTAGACTGTACGGTCATCATAGGCAGACGTCCGATTCAAGGTCACCTGAGCCTTGAAAGTTAAGGCGATCGGCCTAGGCTCTAGCGTCTATTCGTGGGTGGTGAGATCAATCAACTCCACGGACCGCTTGGATTCACCAGAATAGGCCGTCTCAGCAGGGCCGCCCGTCTCTGCGGCAGCCTCAACAGGCCCCTTAGAGCCGCCTACTAAGTGAGACACGGAACCTGCACAGCAGGGAAATAATCCACAGTAGTCAGCGCCGTCTCCACGACCTGGATACCCCCTCCCCAAAAGGCAGCCCAAACTTCTGCCCTCAACCTCAGTCACAAAGGGGATTTCCGTTTCATATCCGCAATCTCCTGGAAGACCAAACGCCGGGCTCGCGCAGCCTCGGCCTTCCGCATCCTGCGCCGACTCGCCTCAGCAGTCGCACTTATCGGTACAACTTCGGGTTCGGAAACACCTGCGCAAACCCGTCCCACCCGAAGCTGAGCCCATGGCTCCATACAAACCGCCCGCCTCTTGCACCTGCATCGGCTAAAAATAGGGTGTCTCATGCACCCCGGCTATCTCATCGCGAAATATGGCTAATTGTCCCCCCCTGTCCAAAGTCGGCTTCAAAGCCGACCTCGAAGGCTGTATCGGCCCACCGACGTGTCTCACGCGCCGCTTGCCACACCTTCCTGACAGCTTTAGGGCGGCAAACATCGAGGGCTGAAGCTCCGCCGATTTTTCCAAAGGAGCATCGCGCCCTCACGAATACTCAGCTCGGTGGCTCTCGCTAGGCAGCGTGTAAGCCATTCATCTCACCTCCGGACCAAGAACGTCCATCGGTTCGGTCCGTTCTCCATTCGTATCTCGCGGGATCTTTAACTATGTGTTCTCGACGTCCCACACTTCCACGTCAAACTCGAAGTATTCAACTGAAAATAAAAAGAGTTTATAGTTCGCCTGCTCTGGTGCCTAAACGCGTTCCCTGTAGGACACTTTCTATATTTCATATCATCCGCGAGGATAAGGGGACGGTCCAGATCTTTCAAGCAGTTCTCATCGCTTTCCACGAATGAATAGATGAACCGCATCGTCTGCAGGTAGACTCAGACGGCCATCGAGATCCAAGACAGCCGCCGGTTCCGGGCCTGTATCACCAATTCCATCGCCACCTCGACCGCCCTCTCAGTTCTTACAGACAACCAAGCCGGTTGCTCCAGATCTTTCATCGGCCGCCTCCCGAGGTGGGCCAAATAGGGCGGCATCTCCGCCTTTATGTCCCATGGCACGTCAACGGAAGACCACCACGGCGGCATCGGAGATAGTGCCTTCTCAGCACCTCCGGCTGGATGCAGACACAATCCACGTAATTTCTAGGTACCAAGTGACTGGTCCGATGGCGTTCGGTGCGCTCTAAGTAGCGCACAAACTTCGGCATCGTTAACGCCAAAAGTTGATTCTGCGCCGTCCCAAGATCCATGTAGGATCGGAAAAAGCGACTCGTTTTCTGCGCAGAGCCCGGTACCAGCAGATCCAGAGACATGTCCCACGCCTCCCAAAACCCCGACCACTTCATCAGAAACAGGAGTTGGCTTACTTACGGTACCTCCCGACGCCAGCGGGCGTAGGAAATCTCGAAACCCCACCCAGCCGGCAAGCGATACTAGAACGGCGTCAGGTACTCCGCTCTTTCCTCCATCTTCCTCTGGGAGCTCTCATTTCGAGCATATCCCTTGCATCACGTAATGCATTACAAAATGTGAGCGCTGACGCCAGTCCTACGAAAACAGGAATTTAACCGTCGTATACCCGTACTACATCTTCTCGTCCACCTTTCGTGAAACGAAAGGATGGCCAGGGCGCGGGTAGAGCGTTTATCCAAGCGGGGCCGCCGAGTGCGACCTGCTCTAAATTTTAAAGCTCACAGAAGGTGGAGGTTTCTCCAGGCGGTAGATATCCTCTGACTCAGACGCCGATTGTGAAGAGCCGGGCGGCACAGGAGAGCGTCTCGGATTTAGGAACGGTTTGCGACCACTAAAACCAAAAATAGTTGAGGCTGGGTGTTGGAAGTAGAGGGACGGAGAGTTTGAGCGACGACAAACTTCACACTCCTTCCATCATCTCTCCCCTACCCCTATTACACCTTTATAACCACCGTACCCCGCTAAATAACCGAAGCTTGCTTCCCGAGAAATTCTCGGCCATCACGCTGCTTACGTTTTGTAGCACGTTACAACCCTGAAAAATCTGTCACGCTCGTACTTTAATATGCATTGACTAGAGACAAGAGCAATTAATTCGCAACGCTCTGAATTGATCCGTCTACAACTCCCGTTCCAACCCTGACGCGTGCCGGAGGTTGGTATGGATTGATAAAACTACTTATTAATTCATCATAAAGGGAGGGTATTTTAGCATTATAAACCTACCTGATTGATGCTGTTGACACAGCCCAGTAGCTAAATATTACTACTAAATTTAAAGGAATAAATTCCATTACGAAGGGTAATTTCCTTTATTAACTCCTCGGGGCTAACCCATAATAGCCCGTTTGGTTACTCATTCCCAGCTAAAAATTAGCTGGCTTAGCACAGTTTGGTATGGCAGGTATTAAACTTTAATCTCTTTATATAATTTATAGGCCTACTATATTAGTTCTGCTCTACGTAAAGTGCCGTTGGATAGACTACGCATGTGCCCGCCTCGCCCTTTAGTATTTAACTGCTCAGTCGTGTCTCATCGCGACAATTCAATAAAACACAACCTACCTTGGAGCTCTTTTCCCTGCGCGAAACTAGCTCCGTGTTAGGTTTTCCCCATTTCAGACTCCCTTCAGCGCCCCAGTTGGGCCTATTAGGTTCACAAAGAGTCCCCCGTCCGTCCCTAACGATTGCGTGCGTTATGACCCGTCTTGGACCTGTCGACAGCGAATGCGACCGTTTAACACCCGCGTGCTTCGCGAGCCAAGCTCCACGTCGTACATTACATTTTCCCTGTCTGCAGTGAGTGCGAAACCCTTTTCCATTCGGTCTTTTTACCTGCCGGAGCCAAGCGCCACCTTGTTTTCCTTCATTAATCTGCTCCGACGCCATTGATTGCGTCTATTCCGGTCTACGAAGCCAGCTAGTTCGACGACTCCCTCTACCCCCAACCCCCGTGACCCGCGAGCCAAGCGCTGCGTCTCACACCCCTTCTTCTGTCTCACAACGTGTGTTTACGTTGTCTTCCGTATTTTTCCCCCGCCGCCAGTGAGCTCGATCTAACCCTAGTACCCCTCCCCCGTAACACGAGCTAAGCGCCGCGTATTGCATCCTCGCTCGCCGTCCCAGATGCAAGTGAAGCCGCCTCTTTCTTTCCCCTGGTTACCAGCTATCGAAACCTCCCCCTCTCTCTATCACCGTTTTACCTTTCGTCTCAGCACCAGAGAGTTGTCTGCCTCCCGTGCTACCTCAAGGAACGCCTGGCGCTCTCTATATTCCCTCTACTGCCCTCTCGATGCAACTAAAAATTGTCGTTGAATCCGAATCTTCCGTAACTACAGTCCTAAAAACCCACGAGACCCCTTTCACGAGATAAAGTGCTATCTAATCGAACTACAGTGCTCTCGTAGCGCTATTCTTTTACATAAACTCATTTGTGGTTGTCTTTGGTACTACAAAAACCTTATGTTCCAGTTAAACAGTCCTAGGAAGGACTCAATGTGTGTATTCGTCTGAGGCATTTTAAAATGCCTTACAGCCTCAATTTATGTCTGGGCTACTGCAAGATTTCCTGGAATCACAACGTAGCTTATATATTCCACTTTATGTTTAAATAATTCGCATTTATTTATTTGTAAATAGAACTCTGCGTTCTTAAGACAGTGAGAAATTGTCTCTAGCTGTCCCCGGATTTTCTTCAAAGTGTTTAGAAATTATTATAATATCGCTGATGTAGACTATACAATTCTTCCATCAAAAACGTATTAAGAACAACAACAAAAATCTTTGGAATTTCGCTGCGGCGTTGCATTACCCAAACGACACTTTTTATGCTCAAAACAACCTTCGTGGCAGACGAACGCTGTTTTGGGTCTTTCCTCCTCTCCGGGCTCGGGGGTTAATCTGCCAGTAGCCGCGATTAGAATTTTGTGTAGAAAAGTAAACGGCCTCTCCTACAGAGTCGAGGCACTCGTCCATATTTGGTAATGTATAACTGTCCTTTAGAGTTATTTGAATGGCAGTTTTCAACGCAGAAGCGTTTCGGACCGTCGGTTTTAGGAACTAGTAGGACTGGTCATACCCAATCGCTCATTAAGGGTTCAATGACACCTAATTTAAGTTTTTGTTGAAATTTGTAGCGTTGAAACTCGCGATCCTTTAAATCAGCCGTGAAAAGCTGACTACGAAAAGGTCTAGCATCAGGATCTATATAAATCCTTTTTTTCTGCCGTGACTACGCATAAGTGTCCTGACTAAATGGATTCAAAAGGCTTTAGCATAGTTCAAACCTGCTTCTGTTTGTCAGAAGATAGGTGATTGAGGTCAACATTATATACTGTAAAATGTTGGCCCTCGCTGTTAGATTCCCCATCAGTGCTCACGGAATATTATCTAGTACTCGCCTGGGTAGGGGGGGATATTAAAAGGTACGTGAATGTTTTTAATATAAAAAAGGAGTCCTTAGTGTGATCAGGTGTAACACCGAAGGTGATCTTCGATGGTTGACCTCAAATAAGTATATTAATAGTATTATTAATCTTATTACTTGTTTCGTCTTTTAGAGACGTAGAATACTTTTCAATGCACCCTGGAACATTGCTGCAGGTACCGTCGCATAGAAGGCCTTTAAAGTTTTATGAGACAAGGGATAAATTTCATTGGGACGGGATCAGTAAAAGTATATAATTCCTTTAATATATACGCGTTTACGGGTGCGTATATTTTCTAAGTAATTTCCGCTACCATTGGAGACTTCCAAAATATAATAAAATACGGAATCGATAATATGTACTTATTTGGAAGTGTCCATAATCTTTTTCTTACTGATTATCACCTCGTGAAGTGAGAATTAGTCTATTTTAATGTAAAACCCTTTAGATTATTTATCAAGGGTTATGCTGTTGGTAATGCTACAGTTTTACGTACCGTACAATTTATCAGTACTTTCCAGAAGGAAATTACCATAAGCATTTAAGGTAACCTGTACAATTTTTTCAGACAGGGCAATTAGGCTCCGCTTTTTAGCAATGCGCACTTATCGTCGATATGATTTAGCCGTAGGTAATGATATAGGTTAATCCGCACCAAAAGTTATTGTGCAAGATGTATGAAGCTGTACTGGCAACGTAATGCCGTCATGAAGTACGACAAGACGTCTTCGTACGTAGATATTCTCTACATGAAGATCGATAAAGTGGTTCCTAGTAGAACTCAAGTAGATAACTCGCTGAATACGACGAACTGTTGGAGATTTATATATCCATAAAATGTAATTATAGATATGCTATCCCTAAAACATCAAGTTGATGCTTGCTAGCTGACGCCAGGTTCAAATCGGCTTATTTCTGTGAAGTTTATCTAGTACTTCTTTTGATAATATCCATGCGGACTACTTTAGTACCTGATCCTGTATAAAAATACATAGGTAAGGGCAAGTCTAGTAGACGGACTGCTTATAGTGGCATGTACATTTTAATTACATGGAGAAAATATACAAACCGAATCGGATGAGTAGTCCGCGTACTTCCGAGACAGTGGGATTCCGTACGGACTTGACTTTATTGAAAAGCGGAGGCTTAAATATCTGATTTAGAGGCCGTAGGAGTACGGACGTATATAGGCCGAGATGAACCCTCAATGTTTTGGCTCTCCGTCTGATTCTGGGTAGCAGATGTCTCTTCATCTAGAGAAACTACTTTAGTCGTCCAAAAACGTTTAGTGTTACTATTCGTATGCCGCGACCAGCCGATAGAAATTAGATAGAGACACAAAGTTGGCAATAGATGAAGCCAGCTATTTTCTAATATTCAGTAGAATGACTGTTCCCTACTTTTCCGTCCTGCAGTGAGTCCAGATTGAAGACGGTCGCCATTAATATGTCCCACCTCGCAGAAGGTGTAACATATTATTTTTCAAGCCGGAGGCGGGGTAGTAGGTACCTGCCATCCGGGCTTTTATTTATCAGGCGGTAAAGCGTCTGCGTTTCGATTAGACTCTACGTAGTGATTGAAAGTAAAATTTACAGCTTCAGAAGTTGGTGGAGTACATGGGACTGACAAGGAAGACTAGTAGGCATACTTAGTACTTGTAAATGATACCGCTTTCTGTTGTACTATTTCAGAGTTTGTTTAAACCCATGAAAAGGAATAAGGCGGACCCGATAGTGTGGTCGTATGTTTTGAACAACTTGAGACGCTGGTAAGTGCCTACAAGCGCGCATTCTGGTATGTCTTGCGATTTTGTACCTGGGCTTCAAGACACAGTACCTACCCTAGTCGCCCTGTACGAGTAAAATTCATTAATTGCAGTCTAAATTGCTTCACAGATTTTGTAAATAGTGAAGTCTAATTAAAGACCTCACTATAGGCTCGGAAAAATCCCGTACCCTTTCATACTATTTTTTACCATTCTTGTGGGCTGTTGTTGAAAATTGTCCCACGAGTTGAGATCTCTAGTTAAAAAAACGTTTCACCGTAACATTCTAGTAATAACTGTATTATCTCAGGCCAGCACATTATACCCTCTAGTGCACTCTCATGTAGCCCAAGGTGAGAGACTTACTCGTCTCTAGTTTCTCCTTGGAGACGATTATGTAGATTATGGTAAGCGGCACCTTCCGAAATATTGTTTAAGTTGAAATTTTTCTTAAGTGTACCTATATAATTAATAATTTCCAACGGAACAGTCCCGTCGAAATTATGTACGGCCAAGGTTGATGTGCTTTTTCGTACATTGCGGCCGGATGTTTTAGAATATTTCTTTTTTTACCATAAAACGGGCAGTATCCAGTGGACGATATCGTCTATAGTTTATTATTCTCAAAATACGAGAGCTATTAGGGACGAAAACCATTAGTCCTCGATAAGGCGTTCCTAGTGCATTATGCCACTGGGACAGGGGCCGATAGTCTAAATCTTAATCATCAGATGGCTCCGTCCCAGAGGAATAATTCGTACAGGAATCGTTCTGTAGGTGTTTTCTTCTTCATTTGAGAAGAGTTTAACTTTATTTTTTATTTTTTTAGTTTCCATCAAGTTTGAATTTCTATCGGAACTAATTTTATTTCGTATCTCACTGTACTGGTGCCAAGTTAGTTTTGCACCAGTGAGGAGTTATGAACGGCTGGGATTGCAGAGGCAGAGGTTGTGAGGTCCACATATACCGGTGGTGGATTAGGCCCTGTTATCGTGTGTCTGTAAACTGGCAGTCGAGGCAAACCGGTACTATCAGCCCTTCGGCATGAAATTGGCGGGCAAGTCAGAGATGCACATCTCTGAGTGAGTGCAGTAGTGCGAATAATCGTTCGTTACAGCTTTTAAAACGATCAAAATAAGTACTTTGCGATGTAAGTATTGATAATTCCAGCTGCTCTACACGGATATTAATTTATTTTCAAAGGATTTCTCAAAAACCTCTAGTATATTATTTGGTTTTAGTTCCATTTCGTTCATAAAAGCAATAACTATGCTGAAATCTTGCGCTATGCGCTGTAAATGAACGCCCGAAAGTATGGAACTTCACCGGAAACTTGCGAAACATCGCTGTGGTCCCACCTCCTACCAGCATCACGATGCACGTGTATCCGTGTGGTAGCCGCGCCCCACAGGGCTGAATTCAACATATTTTTATACGCTGGCCCCGCACTTTGCGACCATGTACAGTGCGAAGCAGTAGTTATAAGGCATGCTCTATGCGCAATTAAGACGCGCACGGTGTGTTGAAAAAGGTCCGGTACAGTTAGGTATACCGACCCACGCCGTGCAACTCCGTACAGTGACATGTACAGTATGGAATTTTTACGTACACAGTCCGAGGAAGCACTCACGTGCATGACGAATTTTGCCTTGCTGGCCGACTTTGGGCATACAGCGCCAATTTGGGATGCCCAAATTGCACCTCGGTGCACGTGCAACCCACCCATTTATTTTGCGCGTTGTACAGGAATTTACAGTGACACGAGCCACGGTGCCCGAGCTTGTTTATACATTCCATCCCTTTTCTCTCGCCCAATGCGCAGGTTAAGCAATTGTAGTGCTGCGGGTAGCTCGCCCGTAGCAGCACGCAAGGGGGCAGGGTGTGGTAGAGCTACATGGAAGGGCAGGTCGTGGCGAAGAAGGGGACTGCTGGCACGTGTGGCAGGGCTTTATGTCGTCGCCGCTGCGTTGTGTGCGTCCGCACAACGTTCCCTCAACCAACCCCAATGGAAGCTGAAAAAGGGAGAAGAAAAAGGGGAAAAGAAGATGTGGAGACGGGGAAAAAAGGCTTTACTTGGGAGGTAGTTTCAAGTACCACCGTTCATGCTTCTTCCAACCCAACCCTGCGCCGCTCAGCCAACTTAAGCAGCGGCTGGGCGAGCGCCCAAGGTGGGGCTGGTGGACCACAACGGTCCAAGGGCAAAAAAACCCTAAAAACTAACTACACAGAGTGTCACTCAGTAATTACAGTATCCTCAGCACTATCAAGTGCACTAACCTAGACTCCCTCAAATAGGGTAGTGTGCCCTGACTACGCAAACATAACCCAATAAACGAACCACCGAGCCCGACCAATCCGCAGCCATGCCACTCCAGAGTGGCGAAATGACAAAGTGGCTAGGTCCGTACAGCACCTCTGACTGTACCCGGGCCGAGTGGCGGAGTGGCGAAGTGACAGCCAATTCCGACCACACGGAGTGTTCGGACACGTGTCGATTTCCCGGCGTAGGTGCGCGGCCCCCTTATCGCCGTACCACAGCACTTACTACAGTTCCAAGAGCCGAACAACCACAGGCCCACCAAGCTGTGGAGTCTGTTTTCAAGGCCACGCCTCGGCGCCATTTGAATCTAAATCTAGCTTGCGCCACGAAGCCTGGGTTCTCCAAGTCCCCGCGCGCATTTAACCGTCTGAATCCCACTTCTCAGGCCTTATCGCAACCCGGGCCTTGTAGCCACATGTACAGTTTACCCCTACGGGTCAATTACGGACCTGCGCCTCGGCGCCTTGTGAATACAGTATCTCAGGGGCCGAATAGTGGCCTATTCGTTCTACAGCGGGCGATCTCAATGTGGCCCTTCATTCCGAAAATTAAATGTCTTTGGGCTTCTGACTAAAGCGTCTTTTATCTCCTCTTCGGCGTCCTCATGCAACTGAGCTTTTCTGTGAACACTTCGCCTTTTTCCGCGCCCGTGCCTTGGTACCTGCTTTACAGTCTTTATCCGGCTGTAATAGAAGAAAAACGCAGCATCCCACGCCACAGCGCTTGTTTCGGTAGCCAAGTTTGCTGGATTCCTACAAGATAGCCCTCGGACACGCTAACTTTGCACAGTTTCTTCATTTTAAATCGACGAGTCGTTTGACAATACTAACCTTCGTACAACCCCTATCACTGGTGTTCTGCAGACAATCGGCTTGTGCCCGTCACCACATTTCCAGTGTTCTCCTTTCCTCATCGTTCCAACCTTTTTCCACTTCCTGACCGGCTACCATTATGGGAAGCCCTTACACGCTGCTTTGCCGCTCACATGAGCTTCCACGAAAGCATGCGTTGGAACCCTCGTCTGCACAAAGTTTCGCGACGTCGAAATTTATCTTGTGTGGTTATTTCTCGTGCTCGCGCTCTTCTTCTCGCAAGTATTTACACGAAAATAACTGGATGGTTCATGTAGGACTCAAAATTGTCGAGTATTTTTTTCTAATAAAACCTTGTCCAGTTCCGTCTCTATAGGAAACTGTTCAGGTTGTAGTTCTAAACTTCTATAATGGCAGTCAGTTGAGAGTTCTTTGAGGCCTGGCGAGTATTCCCTATCTCCTTCCAGGTGGAGTTGGCGGCAAAATGCGTCTGCTCCACTAACTGATGGTATCTCGCGCGCCTGAACCAGGCTAGTAGAGATTTTGGTCCGTTTTATAGTAATTGGGGGCTGAAATTACAGCTCGTTCACCAGGGAAACTTTTTGTGGCAAAATCGTTTGCTGACGCAAGGAATGGAGATAATCGCGAGTCGTGTGACATACCATTATCCTGATTCTAAACACAACCAGGACGGATAATTGTGACATTATGTGTTTTAATTATAGCATTTGAACCTTCATTATATCCTTGGCTATCTGTATTAACAAAATTATGTTAACTAGTGGCAGGCAGCAGCTGGACTGATCGATGATGTTTACTACTCGTCTCAACTATCAAGGGGAGAGCCCAAGTGGGACGGGAGGGTCAGAGGAGTGATCTGAACCTACTACTGTACTTGCACTTGGTTCTGGAGACAGTTTTTTCGCCCGCCGGAAAGGGAATTATTTGATGCTACGAACCAACCTACTTGGAGTTGGTGATTGTCAACTTGGGAGTTGAAGTATCGCCCTTTAAGCATCCAAATGCAGGTAGTAGGATGGGGGTGAGAACGTTTCGTCCTTCGCGCCGAAGCAGCGAGTTCATTGATAATTATATCGTAGCGAGTACGGGAAAAGAGCAAAAAAGTAAAAATATTTTATGATAAAACAACCTAGACTGGTAGATTCTAGATTGTGATACAAATATGTAGTCGAGAAAAATCCAGATACGTATAAAAAGAAGTCCAACTATCTGGTGTTCGAAATCTTTATTTTGAAGACTGACATAGTATATAGAACAGAATTTGAGAGAGGTTCCACCCCTACTCCAGCACAGCTCCACCAACCGACGTAAACCTTCAAGTCCAAAAAGATTTCTCCGTAGCCGCTCTTACGGACTAGTATATTTTTTCTTACATAGCTACTGATGGGTTGCTTTCAACAGTTCTGAAACACATCAATGGGCGGTCGGTTACCAATTTTCGATTTAAAAAAACACGTCAATCTCGTTTATGTCTCACTAAATGTCTTTGCACAGAAGATCGACAGCCATGGGGCGACACACGAGCCAGCTCTACACGTAGCACAACTTTTTGAACCCGCTGGGAATCGTTTCCTACGGAATTGCTCGCAAGCCTCTCTATAAATTTGCTTGTACATATATTGGCCTAGCATTCCGTTTATATTCCAGACTTGCGTACAGTTCAAAGAGTGTGTTATTAAACAACATAAAAAACTCCATTGCATAGAAGATATCGGCATTCATACCTGTAGAATAATACAGCCTACCTGACTCATACTATTCAGACGACCAGGTAGATAAATGCGATAACTTTACTTCAGGGATTTAATTCCGTTACGGCGTACAAAACCCTTATCCTACTCCCTCGGGGTAATCCTTATTTGCCCGTCTCGTGACCCATACTCAGCTACACAGTAGCTGGCTTAGAACAATGTGGTACGGAAGGCACCATAATTACGCCTCTATATATGGTGACTACCCCTATTATATTAGTTCTTCTCTATCTAGAGTAAAGTAGGTTGGGCTACACATGTGCTTGTCTCGCGCTTTTGTATATAAGCGCTTTTTCGCGTCTCATCGCGACCGTTTGAATATACACAACCTTCTCTCGAGATTTCCCTGCGCGAGCTGTAGCGCCGCGTCCCGGATATACCCGCTCCAGCCGTCTACCGCGCCCCAGTGTTGTCTAATAAGGTGCACAACAGGACTCCTGGACCATCTCGACACACGCGAGCGCGCGTTGTGTACTCGGTCCTCAGTCCTCCCGTCACAGTCGCCTGGAGCGCGACTGTCCCATGTCCCTTGGAGCGGTTCTCTGCGCGAGCTGCAGCGCCACGTCCCGTTATTACCCTGTCTCCGCCGTACAAGACGCCGGTAAGGGCGTCGTCCTCCAGTCTCAGGCGCTAGTGAGTGCGTCTCCTCCATCCCCGTCCTGTTTCCAGAGAGTGCTACCCCTCATCTTCCTACCTTACTGAAATTAATGAGCTGTAGCGCCGCGTCCCGCACCCCTCCCTCCGTCTCAAAACGTGCCGTGCGTTTTGTTCTGTCTGCGTCCCCCGTAGCCAGTGAGAGGGATGCCCTTTTCGCTCCCGGTCCTTGACGCCAGTGAGCGCGTCTTCCCCTCGCCCGTCCCTATTCCCCTGACGCGAGCTAAGCGCCGCGTTGCATACGCTGTCCCCATCCAAGACGACAGTGAGTGCGTATACCCCTTTTCCCCCTGTCGCCAGCGGAAGCGACCTCCCCTCCATCTACCACTGCTCTACCACCCCCGTCTCAGAACCAGAGAGTGTGCTATCTACGTTGCTACCTCACATAGAGCCCGGCGCTCTCTTTAGGCCTACAAAGTCCGCCATATATCCTTACAACGTATCTGTGTCTCCGTACCTCTAGTAGTTACAGTTCAAGAAAGCCACCAGGCCCCTTTAAGGGGATCACCTGCTACCTAATCCAACTACAGTGCTCTCTTAGCACTATTATTGTACATATACTCCTTAGTTGGTGTGTGTGATACTACAGCGAGAGACTGACACACTTGTAGGGTAACCAACTGAAACTTTTTTATAGTAACACTAACACAGTAGTTGTAGACATTATAAATAGAGACGGAACTATAATGTATACCTTGCCACACCATTCTTATAAAGCTACTGTAATTTTCACAAGGCGGCTAATACCCAGTGGCCCCTGGCACATAAATATGGGAAATATTTCGGAACAACTTAATCTCCCAAACTTAGAGGCTCGGATTAGACACCAGGATGAGTCAGGGCAGTCGTCGATTGATAGTTTTTATTATACTACAAACGGCCCGCCGCTGTAAATGACCGGCGTGATCGCCCCCTCCACCACGAAGGCGAAACCTAACCCAGCTTCTACGCCGAGCTTCAGACTAGCGATGCCGTCGAATTCACCGGCGATCTTCGCATTGACCTCGTTGTCGCAAAAGTAGGAGGTCACTTTCTCCCAATAGCCCGGATACTCGTGGCGGGATAATAAGAGCAGTCTCTCACCATCGAGGTGCTCTGGCTTCACAAAGCGGCGTTTCGCAAGAGGGTGCGCCACCGGAACTGCAATGCTGAATTTCTTTTCCAAGAGCTTCTCCCAACGAATCTTCGGATCTTCAGTAGCCACTTCAATGATGAGGTCCAATTCTTGTGTTTCTAGCCGATCCCACATTTCTTGAGTCGAGCAATCAGACCAACTCACACGCACTTTAGGAAAAGCTTCTGAAAAGCAGGGCATCGCTTTTCTAATCAAGCCCTCAGCCAGTGAAGGGGCAAATCCGACCCGCATTTCCGCACCGTTAATTTCTTGATCCATGCGGGTCAGTCCTTCCTTCACTGACTTCATCATCCGCTCTCCCTCTTTGAGCACTATTTCGCCGGAACGGGTAAGCGTGATCGATTTCTTTTCCCGTTTGAAGAGTTCCCACCCGAGGTTTTCCTCAAATGCCCGGATTTGGCGGCTGAGTGCTGGCTGAGTCATTCCCATTGTTCGAGCTGCGCCAGAAATATTCATCTGCTCTGCCACTTCCAAAAAATACCGTAATTGTCGTAAATCGATGTCCATGCCCTATAAGCATGATTAGACAAATAATACAGCATTAGCCAGCATAGATATTCTAGGATATAAAATAGGCATGACGACACCAATTGACACCACCATCCAAGTCCGCCGCGCCAATGATCGCTTTCATTCCGATCTTGGTTGGCTCAATTCCTATCACACCTTTTCATTCGGTGATCACTACGATCCTACCCTCACCGGCTTCGAAGCGCTCCGCGTGATCAATGACGATACCGTTGCTCCGAGCCAAGGATTTGGTGAACACCCACATGCCGGAATGGAAATCATTTCCTACGTGATCTCCGGCCAGCTTCAACACCGGGACTCGATGGGGAACGGCAGCATCATTCGGCCAGGCGAATTCCAATACATGTCCGCCGGAACCGGAGTGCGGCACTCGGAATTTAATCCATCTAAGACTGATCCTGCGCACTTTTTACAAATCTGGATCACGCCTCGAGAAAAGCGCACGACTCCCCGCTATCAGGAGCTCTCGATGCATGATCAGACCGAAGGGAAAGCGCTGACCCTCGTGGCTTCGCCCGATGGCCGTGAAGGCTCTATCGAGATTCACCAGGACGTAGATTTGTCCTTTGGCCGTCTCGCACTGGGAGAATCTGCCGAGCCAAAAAGCGCTGCTCTCAATCACTGGATTCACATTATTTCTGGAGAAATTTCGCTCCAAGGCGAGACTCTATCTTCTGGTGATGGAGCCGCCATTGCGGGCGACCTCGGAGTAATCACCGCGAGTGAAAAATCCGAATTCCTTCTCTTCTCTCTTTCCTAAAACATCAAAGCATAATTAAAACTTAAACCATCTACTACTATGAAACTATTATCTACCGCCCTATTTGCTGCCGCCCTTGTCTCTTGTGAGAACCCTGCCGATAAAACCTCTACTGCGGAGGTCGGCGAAGTAAAGACAGCCCTCGCCGGAAGTGGAACGAAATTCACACTCACAGAAGACTCATCCATCGGATTCACTGGTTCCAAAGTCACCGGATCACACGATGGCGGATTCAAAAAATTCACCGGGCACTTCACCTTAGATGAAGACGGAAACACGCCCAGCAGTGGACTCATCACCATCCAGATGGACAGCGTCTATTCAGATGCGGACAAGCTCACCGAGCATCTTAAAAATGCGGACTTCTTCGAGGTAGAGACATACCCGACAGCGACCTTTACGATGACAGATGTAAAGAACACTGGAAGCCAGAGCTACCAGGTTTCAGGAAACTTCGACCTCCACGGGGTCACGAAAAACATCACCTTCCCCGCAACTGCAAATCGCGATGGTGACACCGCGACGGTTAAGGCCGAATTCGACATCAATCGCAAAGATTTCGGAATCGTCTATGCGGGCAAAGTCGATGACCTGATCCGCGATGAAGTCGTGATCCGTTTTAATCTCGAAGCAAAGTCCCAGTAATTTTCAAAACGATTTCACACTCCTATGAAAAAACTACTCATCATCGGCGGTTCGACCCACAGCAAATCGATCAACCGTGCTTTGGCAAAACATGCCGGCTCACAGCTGGCGCACGCAGATCTCACCGTGCTCGATCTCAACGACTTCGAAATGCCTATCTATTCGCAAGATCGTGAAGAAGCCGGAGGGATTCCCGAAGCCGCGAAACGCTTTCTCGAAGCAATCAAAGCCTCCGACGGAATCATTCTCTCCCTCGCTGAGCACAACGGGAGTTACACTGCTGTCTTCAAAAACCTCCTCGATTGGACATCGCGCCATGAGCAAAAACTTTGGTCGAAAAAGCCCATGCTTCTCCTAGCCACCTCGCCTGGTGGTCGCGGTGGAACCACCGTGCTGGCTGCCGCTGAGCAGACCCTTCCCCACCTCGGAGCGAACGTGATAACGACAAAGAGAGCGATGCGGACGTGCCAGCTGCTGTGCGTGCGCGCTCCCTTCCTTCACCTGCCAATGATCTGCGTATTTCCACCAGCGTTCCAGTGGCGG